>WNWK01022096.1:0-33098 GCA_009830355.1 Cherax destructor
GGGCCCCTCCGTGAGTGCTTCCGGTGGGTGTGGTTGCCCCTTCTGCTTGGGCCTGGTGCCCCCTGTACCTCGCTGTCTTTCCTCTCGCTCCTCCCTTTGCTTTCTTGTCCTCCCCTTTTTGGGCCTCCCTTTCTTCCTGCGTTCTGTCCCGATCTAGGTATACATCGTGGTACTCCTGAGTCGCCCTCAGCCCTTGGCTTTCTTTGCGGGATCATGGTACGGGCTGATTTTGCATTGAAGATTATTTTGGGGGGCCGATTTCTTCCCCTTGTGTACCCCCCAAATTTTCTCCGAAAATTTGTCACCTGGGATGTGTCTCCCCTGTTGCTAGCATAATACCTATAATCCTTTCCTTCTCCTCCTGTTTCCTTCTGTCATGGGTGCCCCCTTCGACACTTAAAGCCGTAGATAAAGATGGGCTTCCCCTTTTCCCTCCTCCCACTTTTCTCCTTTGCCTCATCAGAGATGCATTAGCATTTTCCGGTTCTGTCATGGTTGTACCCCCTGTGTTTCTCTGTGTGTCTGGCATACTCATTTCCCCCCTGTCCACTGCTGTGTGTGTGTGTGTGTGTGTGGTGTGTGTGTGTGTGTGTGTGTGTGTGTGTGTGTGTGTGTGGGGAGTGTGTGTGTGTTTATATAATAATATATATATATATATATATATATATATATATATATATATATAAAATATATATAAAATATATATAATATATATATATAATTATATATATAAAATATATATATATATATATATATATAATAATATATATTTTATATATATATATATATATATATATATATATATATATATATATATATAATAATAATATATATATATATATATATACACATACATCCCCTGAAAAAACAGCATTCGGCATGAAGCTCACCCTTTTTGACTTGCATCCCCAAATCTTTGATTATCAATATCATCATTGGCCATCAGTTGTGGCGAGGTGATAATCACAGGGGGGCCACCACCCGCATCTGCCCACCTAAAACCATCATCATCTCTCCCCCCACCCCCCCACACTACCACAATCACCCCCAAACAATATCCCCAGCACATAAACGACAATTGCCCCAGCTCATCTCTCGATAAATTTTTATGATTCCCTTTTCGACTTTTTTTCTTATGTGACTTGCCAGTCTCTTAAAAATATTCCTGGTCCTCACATTATTTTTTATAATACAAAACATGGGGATTATGAGTATCAATGGGGAAATTTAAAGCCCCGGTCTCGACCGCTGGCGACGCTCCCCCAAAGACAGTAACATTGCTCCAGCCCCCTCCGGTAACACTGCTCCAGCCACCCGCCAGTAACATTGCTCCAGCCACCCGCCACATTGTCTTATAAGCTTTTGCCAAACATGTCCACAGTTTAAAGGATAATCTTTGATTGGTTTCTGCATACCAGACAATAGCTTCCCCTTCCTCCCCCTCACGTATATGTTTTTGGGATTAAAGTCTTTTAAATACCGATCGATGAACAAATGAAACCCTTTTTAAAAAAAATGAAGGATTTTTATACAAGGATATGTTTTTTAAAAATTTTAAGGATTTTCTAAGGGTTTGGATTTAATCAAGTGTTTTAATGTTTTTATCTGATTTCATTTTTTTAAATGGTTTTTTTTTTCAACAAGTGTTATAGTGCATTTTTTATACAAGTGTTATAGTGTATTTTTTATACAAGTGTTATAGGTATTTTTCCTACAAGTGTTATAGTGTATTTTTTTTTATCAAGTGTTATAGAGTATTTTTCCTACAAGTGTTATAGTGTAAAATTTGTGTGTGTAAACACACACACACACCAACCAAAGTTTATCAGACCCTTTGTTGACAAGTTTTCCTGTGTTATGAATCTTGGGGAAAATAATCCAAAACCCTTTTGTCAGAAGCCCCAGCAGCACACGATACCCAGCATTAAGCCGATAAAGGATCGAACCTAACTTCATCACTATCATCATTTTCAATCTCATTCCCCAGCGTCGTCACCATCATTATCTCCTTCAGCAAACCCCCATATTCCCCAGCACTCATAAAATGGAGAGAATCTTTTTGCAGACCACCCAATTTTCTTTAAATTGTCCCACCTGCCCGAGACCTGTAAAACATTAAAACTCTCACCTCTGATCTTACTGCCATCTTAAACAAAAAACATTTAATGCTTGTTAAGGCGAGTACCAACCGCATCCTTCAAGAAAAAAAAAATTCCGAGCATCTCCCCGTCTTCAGGGGTTGTGTATGTTTCTTCACACTTTTCAATGGCCCCCCGATATTTCCTTGTTCACTTTTGTCTTTTTGGGTGCCTGTATTTTTTTAGGTGAAAATTATACAATCCCCGACGGGTTGATGAAAAGACTGGTATTACCTGGGTATCTTTACTGAGACACGTTTCGCCCCCCAGGAGCTTAATCAAAAAAAAATAAGACATGAGAAGGGAAATTTAAAATGGAGCTAGTAAAGGGGGTTTAGTGCTGCAGCATTTGTAGATGTGGTCAGATGAGGGCGGGGACCCCTAAGGAAGGGAGTCAAGAGACCCCCCCCGAGGTGGGACACAGCTTTGCAACCCAGTTGTAAACATCCCCTTTTGTTTCCCCAAGGTCGCTAGTGGTCACTCCAGTAGTTGAGCCGGTGGAAGAAATTGAGTGCTGCAGCAATAGCAGACGATGTCACATTTAGGGCGGAGCCCTCACTGGAACAGGTTAGGTCCCGAAGATTGACAAGACATTCAGCAGCCGAGTTGTGAATCCCGTCTTCTCTCTACCAAGACTCAAAAGGGATTATAAACCACTTTGGGGTGGGGTTTGAACTCGCGGCAAGTGAGTCATTAAGGATAATATACAGGCAAGTTGGTGAATGAGACATATGTTCAAACCCCCGGTAGGCGAAACGTTTCTCAAGAAAGATTCCCGGTGTTGTCATATATCTTATTCTTCAATAGCTGTTTTTTAGGGAAATTTTTAATCCCATATTCTCAAACAAATCATAACTTTGGGGTCTTCAAGGAAAGTGTTTGATGACGGCGAAGGGCTCTTGATATAAGGGGAAATTTGGGTTGCCCCCACCTACCTAGGACCAAACATAATAATAATAATAATAATATAATAACCATAGCTACTAAAAGTACCTGACTACCACACAACCATAGCTACTCCCACAGTTCCCGACTACCACACAACCATAGCTACTACCCCCAGTACCTAACTACCACACAGCCATAGCTACTCCACAGTACCCAACTCCACACAACTATATTCTCCACAGTCCTGACCCACACAGCCATGGGTCTCCACAGTACCCGACTCCCACAACTATGGGTACTACCCGGGACCTGGCTACCACAAACCAAAGCTACTCCACAGTCCTAACTCCACACAACCATGGGTACTCCACAGGAAACCCGACTCCCCCACAACTATGGGTACTACCCAGTACCTAAAATACCCACAACCATAGCTACTACCACAGTACCCCCAAAAATACCACACAGCCATAGCTACTACCACAGTCCTGACTACCACACAACCATAGCTACTTTCCACAGTACCTGACTACCACACAACTATAGCTACTACCACAGTACCTGACTACCCACACAACCAAAGCTACTACCACGGGACCTAACACCCCACAGCCATAGCTACTTCCACAGTACCTAACTCCACACAACTTAAACTCTACCACAGTCCTGACTCCACCAGCCATGGGTACTCCACAGTCCCGACTCCACACAACCATAGCTACTAACACAATGGGGACCTACAAACAAGTAACTCAGAGTAACAAATAAAAGTGGGACCAAGACACAAGTGTAACTCAGAGTAACTAATAACTGGGGACCTACAACAAATGTAACTCAGAGTAACTAATACTAAACTGGGGACCTACACAACACAAGTGTAACTCAGAGTAACTAATACTAACAAGGGGACCTACACAACACAAGTGTAACTCAGAGTAACTAATACTAAATGGGGACCTACACAACACAAGTGTAACTCAGAGTAACTAAACAACAAGGGGACCACACAACAAAGTGTAACTCAGAGTAACTAATACTAAACAGTGGGACCTAACAACACAAGTAACTCAGAGTAACTAATACAAAGTGGACCTACACAACAAAGTAACTCGAGACAAACTATAACAGGGACCACACAACACAAGTGAACTCAAAACATTAAGACACACAACACAAGGTATGGACACACAACACAAGTGTAACTCAGAGAACTAATACTAACTGGGGACCTACACACAAGTTAACTCAGAGTAACTAATACTAAACTGGGGACCTACACAACACAAGTGTAACTCAGAGTAACTAATACTAAAACTGGGGACCAGTACAAAACAACACAAAAGTGTAACTCAGAGTAACATACTAGTAACTGGGACCTACACAACACAAGTGTAACTCAGAGTAACTAATACTAAACTGGGGACCTACACAACACAATGTAACTCAGAGTAACTAATACTAGTAACTGGGGACCTACACAACACAAGTGTAACTCAGAGTAACTAATACTAGTAACTGGGGACCTACACAACACAAGTGTAACTCAGAGTAACTAATACTAGTAACTGGGACCTACACAACACAAGTGTAATGAGTAACTATACTAGAACTGGGACCACACAACACAAGTGTAACTCAGAGTAACTAATACTAGAACTGGGACCTACACAACACAAGTAACTCAGAGTAACTAATACTATAACTGGACTACACAACACAAGTGTAACTCAGAGTAACTAATACTAGTAACTGGGGACCTACACAACACAAGTGTAACTCAGAGTAATAATACTAGTAACTGGGACCTAACAACACAAGTGAACTCAGGTAACTAATACTAGTAACTGGGACCTAACAACAAAGTGTAACTCAGAGTAACTAATACTAAATGGGACCTACACAACACAAGTGTAACTCAGAGTAACTAATACTAGCAACTGGGACCTACACAACACAAGTGTAACTCAGAGTAACTAATACTAGTAACTGGGGACCTACACAACACAAGTGTAACTCAGAGTAACTAATACTAAACTGGGGACCTACACAACACAATGTAACTCAGAGTAACTAATACTAGTAACTGGACCACACAACACAATGTAACTCAGAGTAACTAATACTAGTAACTGGGGACTACACAACACAAGTGTAACTCAGAGTAACTAATACTAGTAACTGGGACCACACAACACAAGTGTAACTCAGAGTAACTAATACTAGTAACTGGGGACCTACAACACAATGTAACTCAGAGTAACTAATACTAGTAACTGGGACCTACACAACACAATGTAACTCAGAGTAACTAATACTAGTAACTGGGGACCTACACAACACAAGTGTAACTCAGAGTAACTAATACTAGTAACTGGGGACCTACACAACACAAGTGTAACTCAGAGTAACTAATACTAGTAACTGGGGACCTACACAACACAAGTGTAACTCAGAGTAACTAATACTAGTAACTGGGGACCTACACAACACAAGTGTAACTCAGAGTAACTAATACTAGTAACTGGGGACCTACACAACACAAGTGTAACTCAGAGTAACTAATACTAGTAACTGGGACCTACACAACACAATGTAACTCAGAGTAACTAATACTAGTAACTGGGACCTACACAACAAATGTAACTCAGAGTAACTAATACTAGTAACTGGGGACCTACACAACACAAGTGTAACTCAGAGTAACTAATACTAGTAACTGGGGACCTACACAACACAAGTGTAACTCAGAGTAACTAATACTAAATGGGACCTACACAACACAATGTAACTCAAGTAACAATACTAAACTGGGACCTAACAACACAATGTAACTCAGAGTAACTAATACTATAACTGGGGACCACACAACACAAGTGTAACTCAGAGTAACTAATACAGTAACTGGGACCTACACAACACAAGTGTAACTCAGAGAACTAATACTAGTAACTGGGGACCTACACAACACAATGTAACTCAGAGTAACTAATACTAGAACTGGGACCTACACAACACAATGTAACTCAGAGTAACTAATACTAAACTGGGGACCTACAACACAAATGTAACTCAGAGTAACTAATACGTAACTGGACCTACAACACAAATGTAACTCAGAGTAACTAATACTAGTAACTGGGGACCTACACAACACAAATGTAACTCAGAGTAACTAATACTAAATGGGACCTACACAACACAATGTAACTCAGGTAACTAATACTAGTAACTGGGGACCTACAACACAATGTAACTCAGAGTAACTAATACTAAATGGGACCTACACACACAATGTAACTGATAACTAATACTACAACTGGAAAAAAAAAAAAAAAAAAAAAAAAAAAAAAAAATAACTCAGAGTAACTAATACTAACAATGGGACCTACACACACAAGTGTAACTCAGAGTAACTAATACTAAACTGGGACCTACACAACACAAGTGTAACTCAGAGTAACTAATAGTAACTGGGGACCTACACAACACAAGGTAACTCAGAGTAACTAATACTAAACTGGGGACCTACACAACACAAGTGTAACTCAGAGTAACTAATACATAACTGGGGACCTACACAACACAAGTGTAACTCAGAGTAACTAATACTAGTAACTGGGGACCTACAACAAATGTAACTCAGAGTAACTAATACTAGTAACTGGGGGGGGGGGGGGGGGGGGGGGGGGGGGGGGGGGGGGGGGGGGGGGGGGGGGGACTCAGAGTAACAATACTAGTAACTGGGGACCTACACAACACAAGTGTAACTCAGAGTAACTAATACTAGTAACTGGACCTACACAACACAAAATAACCAGAGTACTATACTAGTATGACACACAACACAAATGTAACTCAGATAACTAAAGAACTGGACCTACACAACAAATGTAATCATAACTAATACAGTAACAAGACCTAAAACACAATGTAACTCAAGAATAAACTGTACTGGGGACCACACAACAAAAACTCAGAGTAACTAAGTAACTGGGACCCACACAAATGTAACTCAGAGTAACTAATACTAGTAACTGGGGACCTACAACACAAATGTAATCAGAGTAACTAAACTAGTAACTGGGACCCACAACACAAATGAACTCAGAACTAACTATAACTGGACCTACACACAAAGTAACTAAAATAATACTAGTAACTGGGACCTACAACACAAATGAACCAGAGTAACTAATAACGGGGACCTACAACAAAATGTAATCAGTAACAATACAGAATGGGGACCTACAACAAATGTAACTCAGAGTAACTAATAATAACTGGACTACACAAACAGTAACTCAATAACTAATACAAATGGGACCTACACAACACAATGTAACTCAGAGAACTAAACTAGACAATGACTAACAACAAATAATCAGAGGACTAAACACAATGGGACTCAAGAACAAACTGTAACTAGAGTAACTAATACTAGTAACTAGGGGACCTACAACACAAATGTAACTCAGAGTAACTAATACTAGTAACTGGGGACCTACACAACACAAGTGTAACTCAGAGTAACTAATACAACAACTGGGACCTACACAACACAATGTAACTCAGAGTAACTAATACTAACAACTGGGACCTACACAACACAAGTGTAACTCAGAGTAACTAATACTAACAACTGGGGACCTACACAACACAAGTGTAACTCAGAGTAACTAATACTAACAACTGGGGACCTACACAACACAAGTGTAACTCAGAGTAACTAATTCTAACAAGTGGGGACCTACACAACACAAGTGTAACTCAGAGTAACTAATACTAACAAGTGGGGACCTACACAACACAAGTGTAACTCAGAGTAACTAATACTAACAACTGGGGACCTACACAACACAAGTGTAACTCAGAGTAACTAATACTAACAACTGGGGACCTACACAACACAAGTGTAACTCAGAGTAACTAATACTAACAACTGGGGACCTACACAACACAAGTGTAACTCAGAGTAACTAATACTAACAACTGGGGACCTACACAACACAAGTGTAACTCAGAGTAACTAATACTAACAACTGGGGACCTACACAACACAAGTGTAACTCAGAGTAACTAATACTAACAACTGGGGACCTACACAACACAAGTGTAACTCAGAGTAACTAATACTAGTAACTGGGGACCTACACAACACAAGTGTAACTCAGGTAACTAATACTAGTAACTGGGACCTACACAACACAAGTGTAACTCAGAGTAACTAATACTAGTAACTGGGGACCTACACAACACAAGTGTAACTCAGAGTAACTAATACAGTAACTGGGGACCTACACAACACAAGTGTAACTCAGAGTAACTAATACTAAACTGGGACCTACACAACACAAGTGTAACTCAGAGTAACTAATACTATTACTGAGGACCTACACAACACAAGTGTAACTCAGAGTAACTAATACAGTAACAGGGACCTACACAACACAAGTGTAACTCAGAGTAACTAATACTAGTAACTGGGGACCTACACAACACAAGTGTAACTCAGAGTAACTAATACTAACAACTGGGGACCTACACAACACAAGTGTAACTCAGAGTAACTAATACTAGTAACTGGGGACCTACACAACACAAGTGTAACTCAGAGTAACTAATACTAGTAACTGGGGACCTACACAACACAAGTGTAACTCAGAGTAACTAATACTAGTAACTGGGGACCTACACAACACAAGTGTAACTCAGAGTAACTAATACTAGTAACTGGGGACCTACACAACACAAGTGTAACTCAGAGTAACTAATACTAACAAGTGGGGACCTACACAACACAAGTGTAACTCAGAGTAACTAATACTAACAAGTGGGGACCTACACAACACAAGTGTAACTCAGTAACTAATACTAACAAGTGGGGACCTACACAACACAAGTGTAACTCAGAGTAACTAATACTAACAAGTGGGGACCTACACAACACAAGTGTAACTCAGAGTAACTAATACTAACAAGTGGGGACCTACACAACACAAGTGTAACTCAGAGTAACTAACACTAGTAACTGGGGACCTACACAACACAAGTGTAACTCAGAGTAACTAATACTAGTAACTGGGGACCTACACACACAAGTGTAACTCAGAGTAACTAATACTAGTAACTGGGGACCTACACAACACAAGTGTAACTCAGAGTAACTAATACTAGTAACTGGTGACCTACACAACACAAGTGTAACTCAGAGTAACTAATACTAGTAACTGGGGACCTACACAACACAAGTGTAACTCAGAGTAACTAATACTAGTAACTGGGACCACACAACACAAGTGTAACTCAGAGTAACTAATACTAGTAACTGGGGACCTAACAACACAAGTGTAACTCAGAGTAACTAATACTAGTAACTGGGGACCTACAAACACAAGTGTAACTCAGAGTAACTAATACTAGTAACTGGGGACCTACACAACACAAATGTAACTCAGAGTAACTAATACTAGTAACTGGGACCTACACAACACAAATGTAACTCAGAGTAACTAATACTAGTAACTGGGGACCTACACAACACAATGTAACTCAGAGTAACTAATACTAGTAACTGGGGACCTAACAACACAAGTGTAACTCAGAGTAACTAATACTAGCAACTGGGACCTACACAACACAAGTGTAACTCAGAGTAACTAATACTAAACTAGGGACCTACACAACACAAGTGTAACTCAGAGTAACTAATACTTAACTGGGGACCTACACAACACAAGTGTAACTCAGAGTAACTAATACTAAACTGGGACCTACACAACACAAGTGTAACTCAGAGTAACTAATACTATAACATGGGACCTACACAACACAAGTGTAACTCAGAGTAACTAATACTAACAATGGGGACCTACACAACACAAGTGTAACTCAGAGTAACTAATACTAGTAACTGGGGACCTACACAACACAATGTAACTCAGAGTAACTAATACTAACAAGTGGGACCTACACAACACAAGTGTAACTCAGAGTAACTAATACTAAATGGGGACCTACACAACACAAGTGTAACTCAGAGTAACTAATACTAGTAACTGGGGACCTACACAACACAAGTGTAACTCAGAGTAACTAATACTAACAAGTGGGGACCTACACAACACAAGTGTAACTCAGAGTAACTAATACTAACAAGTGGGGACCTACACAACACAAGTGTAACTCAGAGTAACTAATACTAGTAACTGGGGACCTACACAACACAAGTGTAACTCAGAGTAACTAATACTAACAAGTGGGGACCTACACAACACAAGTGTAACTCAGAGTAACTAATACTAACAAGTGGGGACCTACACAACACAAGTGTAACTCAGAGTAACTAATACTAACAAGTGGGGACCTACACAAGTGTAACTCAGAGTAACTAATACTAACAAGTGGGGACCTACACAACACAAGTGTAACTCAGAGTAACTAATACTAACAAGTGGGGACCTACACAACACAAGTGTAACTCAGAGTAACTAATACTAACAACTGGGGACCTACACAACACAAGTGTAACTCAGAGTAACTAATACTAACAACTGGGGACCTACACAACACAAGTGTAACTCAGAGTAACTAATACTAACAACTGGGGACCTACACAACACAAGTGTAACTCAGAGTAACTAATACTAAAACTGGGGACCTACACAACACAAGTGTAACTCAGAGTAACTAATACTAACAATGGGGACCTACACAACACAAGTGTAACTCAGAGTAACTAATACTAACAAGTGGGGACCTACACAACACAAGTGTAACTCAGAGTAACTAATACTAGTAACTGGGGACCTACACAACACAAGTGTAACTCAGAGTAACTAATACTAACAACTGGGGACCTACACAACACAAGTGTAACTCAGAGTAACTAATACTAGTAACTGGGGACCTACACAACACAAGTGTAACTCAGAGTAACTAATACTAGTAACTGGGGACCTACACAACACAAGTGTAACTCAGAGTAACTATACTAGTAACTGGGACCTACACAGCACAAATGTAACTCAGAGTAACTAATACTAGTAACTGGGGACCTACACACACAATGTAACTCAGAGTAACTAATACTAGTAACTGGGGACCTACACAGCACAAATGTAACTCAGAGTAACTAATACTAGTAACTGGGACCTACACACACAAATGTAACTCAGAGTAACTAATACTAGTAACTGGGACCTACACAGCACAAATGTAACTCAGAGTAACTAATACTAGTAACTGGGGACCTACACAGCACAAATGTAACTCAGAGTAACTATACTAGTAACTGGACCTACACAAGCACAAATGTAACTCAGAGTAACTAATACTAGTAACTGGGACCTACACAGCACAAATGTAACTCAGAGTAACTAATACTAGTAACTGGGACCTACACAGCACAAATGTAACTCAGAGTAACTAATACTAGTAACTGGGGACCTACACAGCACAAATGTAACTCAGAGTAACTAATACTAGTAACTGGGGACCTACACAGCACAAATGTAACTCAGAGTAACTAATACTAGTAACTGGGGACCTACACAGCACAAATGTAACTCAGAGTAACTAATACTAGTAACTGGGGACCTACACAGCACAAATGTAACTCAGAGTAACTAATACTAGTAACTGGGGACCTACACAGCACAAATGTAACTCAGAGTAACTAATACTAGTAACTGGGGACCTACACAGCACAAATGTAACTCAGAGTAACTAATACTAGTAACTGGGGACCTACACAGCACAAATGTAACTCAGAGTAACTAATACTAGTAACTGGGGACCTACACACACAAATGTAACTCAGAGTAACTAATACTAGTAACTGGGGACCTACACAGCACAAATGTAACTCAGAGTAACTAATACTAGTAACTGGGGACCTACACACACAAATGTAACTCAGAGTAACTAATACTAGAACTGGGACCACACACACAAATGTAACTCAGAGTAACTAATACAGTAACTGGGGACCTACACAACACAAATGTAACTCAGAGTAACTAATACTAGTAACTGGGGACCTACACACACAAATGTAACTCAGAGTAACTAATACTAGTAACTGGGGACCTACAACACAAATGTAACTCAGAGTAACTAATACAGTAACTGGGGACCTACACACACAAATGTAACTCAGAGTAACTAATACTAGTAACTGGGGACCTACACAACACAATGTAACTCAGAGTAACTAATACTAGTAACTGGGGACCTACACAACACAAATGTAACTCAGAGTAACTAATACTAGTAACTGGGGACCTACAAACACAAATGTAACTCAGAGTAACTAATACTAGTAACTGGGGACCTACAAACACAATGTAACTCAGAGTAACTAATACTAGTAACTGGGGACCTACACAACACAAATGTAACCAGAGTAACTAATACTAGTAACTGGGGACCTACACAACACAAATGTAACTCAGAGTAACTAATACAGTAACTGGGGACCTACACAACACAAATGTAACTCAGAGTAACTAATACTAGTAACTGGGGACCTACACAACACAAATGTAACTCAGAGTAACTAATACTAGTAACTGGGACCTACACACACAAATGTAACTCAGAGTAACTAATACTAGTAACTGGGGACCTCACAACACAAATGTAACTCAGAGTAACTAATACTAGTAACTGGGACCTACACAACACAATGTAACTCAGAGTAACTAATACTAGTAACTGGGACCTACACACACAAATGTAACTCAGAGTAACTAATACTAGTAACTGGGGACCTACACACACAAATGTAACTCAGAGTAACTAATACTAGTAACTGGGGACCACACACACAAATGTAACTCAGAGTAACTAATACTAGTAACTGGGGACCTACACACACAAATGTAACTCGAGTAACTAATACTAGTAACTGGGGACCTACACAACACAAATGTAACTCAGAGTAACTAATACTAGTAACTGGGGACCTACACACACAAATGTAACTCAGAGTAACTAATACTAGTAACTGGGGACCTACACACACAAATGTAACTCAGAGTAACTAATACTAGTAACTGGGGACCTACACAACACAAATGTAACTCAGAGTAACTAATACTAGTAACTGGGACCTACACAACACAAATGTAACTCAGAGTAACTAATACTAGTAACTGGGACCTACACACACAAATGTAACTCAGAGTAACTAATACTAGTAACTGGGGACCACACAACACAAATGTAACTCAGAGTAACTAATACTAGTAACTGGGGACCTACACACACAAATGTAACTCAGAGTAACTAATACTAGTAACTGGGGACCTACAACACAATAACTCAGAGTAACTAATACTAGTAACTGGGGACCTACACAACACAAATGTAACTCAGAGTAACTAATACTAGTAACTGGGACCTACACACACAAATGTAACTCAGAGAACTAATACTAGTAACTGGGGACCTACACACACAAATGTAACTCAGAGTAACTAATACTAGTAACTGGGGACCTACACACACAAATGAACTCAGAGTAACTAATACTAGTAACTGGGGACCACACAACACAAATGTAACTCAGAGTAACTAATACTAGTAACTGGGGACCTACACAACACAAATGTAACTCAGAGTAACTAATACTAGTAACTGGGGACCACACACACAAATGTAACTCAGAGTAACTAATACTAGTAACTGGGACCTACACAACACAATGTAACTCAGAGTAACAATACTAGTAACTGGGGACCTACACAACACAAATGTAACTCAGAGTAACTAATACTAGTAACTGGGACCTACACACACAAATGTAACTCAGAGTAACTAATACTAGAACTGGGACCTACACACACAAATGTAACTCAGAGTAACTAATACTATAACTGGGGACCTACACACACAAATGTAACTCAGAGTAACTAATACTAGTAACTGGGACCTACACACACAATGTAACTCAGAGTAACATACTAGTAACTGGGACCTACAACACAAATGTAATCAGAGTAACTAATACTAGTAACTGGGGACCACACACACAAATGTAACTCAGAGAACAATACTAGTAACTGGGGACCTACACACACAAATGTAACTCAGAGAACTATACAGTAACTGGGCTACACAACACAATGTAATCAGAGAACAATCTAGTAATGGACCTACACAACACAATGTAACTCAGAGTAACTAATACTAGTAACTGGGGACCTACACACAATGTAACTCAGAGTAACTAATACTAGTAACTGGGGACCTACACAACACAAATGTAACTCAGAGTAACTAATCTAGTAACTGGGGACCTACACAACACAAATGTAACTCAGAGTAACTAATACTAGTAACTGGGGACCTACAAACACAAATGTAACTCAGAGTAACTAATACTAGTAACTGGGGACCTACACAACACAAATGTAACTCAGAGTAACTAATACTAGTAACTGGGGACCTACACAACACAAATGTAACTCAGAGTAACTAATACTAGTAACTGGGGACCTACACAACACAAATGTAACTCAGAGTAACTAATACTAGTAACTGGGGACCTACACAACACAAATGTAACTCAGAGTAACTAATACTAGTAACTGGGGACCTACACAACACAAATGTAACTCAGAGTAACTAATACTAGTAACTGGGGACCTACACAACACAAATGTAACTCAGAGTAACTAATACTAGTAACTGGGGACCTACACAACACAAATGTAACTCAGAGTAACTAATACTAGTAACTGGGACCTACACAACACAAATGTAACTCAATAACTAATACTAGTAACTGGGGACCTACACAACACAAATGTAACGTCGAGTAACTAATACTAGTAACTGGGGACCTACACAACACAAATGTAACTCAGAGTCTGTCTGTCACACAAATAACAGTAACTAAAGTAACTGACACCACTGTAATAGTTTCTCTAGATCACATAATAGGTAATAAATGACTAGTCTTCGTGCTCTGATCATTCAAACATCATGTAACTCATGTTGTATATCTGATCCATACTTAGTTACTCCTATTTCAGCATTAACAATGTAACGTCGAGTAACTTCTCATGTTAGTGAACTGAAATCATCAACAATGTAACAGAGTAACTAATACTAGTAAGTGTTCTGACACATACACAAGTCTCACTCAGGGGTAAATAATACTAGGTTTTCTATTACTTTGTGTCTCTGTCTTCATACATGTCAGTGTCTCTCCTCATTGTTTGTGTCTGTCTTCATACATGTCAGTGTCTCTCCTCATTGTTTGTGTCTGTCTTCATACATGTCAGTGTCTTCTCATTGTAAATGTAGCTCGTCTTCTATGTCATGCCTCACCAAATGTGTCTGTCTATACAGTCATGCTCTCACATTGTTTGTCTAGGTAACTAATACATGTAACAGTGACCTACTCATTGTTTGTCTCGTCTTTAAAACTGTCAGTGTCTCCCCATTGTTTGTGTCTCTGTCTTCAACATGTACTAGGTCTATCCTCATTGTTTGTGACTCTTCACATAATGTAGTCTTCCTCATTGTTTGTTCTGTCTTCAACACAAATGTCTTCCTCATTGATATGTGTATCTGTCTTCAATACATGTCATGTCTATCCTCATTGTTTGTGTCTGTCTTCAACATGCAAATGTACTCCTCATTGTTTGTGTCTGCTTCACATGTCAGTGCTTCTCACCATTGTTGTAACTCAAGTCTTCATACATGTCAGTGCTTCCTCATTGTTTGTGTCATCTCATAATGTCAGTGTCTTCCTCATTGTATTGTGCTGTCTTCAACATGTCAGTTTCTCCTCATTGTTTTGTCTGTCTTCATACATGTCAGTGTGTATCCTCATTGTTTGGTCTAACTTCATACATGTCAGTGTTTCCTCATTGTTTGTGTCTGTCTTCATACATGTCACTTGATGTACTCCTCATTGTTTGTGCCTGCTTCATACATTGCTCGAGTTATACTAGCTATTTTTGGTCCTGTCTTCATACATGTCAGTGTCTTTCCTCATTGTTGTGTCTGTCTTCATACATGTCAGTGTCTCTCCTCATTGTTTGTGTCTGTCTTCAACATGTCAGTGTCTTCCTCATTGTTTGTGTCTGTCTTCATACATGTCAGTGTCTTCTCATTGTTTGTGTCTGTCTTCATACATGTCAGTGTCTCCCTCATTGTTTGTGCAGTCTTCATACATGTCAGTGTGTCTCCTCATTGTTTGTGCTCTGTCTTCATACATGTCAGTGTCTTCCTCATTGTTTGTGCCTGCTTCATACATGTCAGTGTCTTCCTCATTGTTGTGTCTGTCTTCATACATGTCAGTGCTTTCCTCATTGTTTGTGTCTGTCTTCATACATGTCAGTGTCTTCCTCATTGTTTGTGTCTGTCACAAATCTTCATACATGTCAGTGTCTTTCCTCATTGTTTGTGTCTGTCTTCATACATGTCAGTGTATACTCTCATTGTTTTGTCTGTCTTCATACATGTCAGTGTCTTTCCTATTGTTTGTGTCCTGTCTTCATAATGTCAGTGTCTCCTCATTGTTTGTGTCTGTCTTCAGCATGTCTAAGTGTCTTCCTCATTGTTTGTGTCTGTCTTCATACATGTCAGGTGTCTCTCCTCATTGTTTTGTCGCTTCAACATGTCGTGTCCTCATTGTTTGTGAATCTTCATACATGTCAGTTGTCTCTCATTGTTTGTGTCTGTCTTCATACATGTCAGTGTCTCCTCATTGTTTGTGTCTGTCTTCATACATGTCAGTGTCTTTCCTCATTGTTTGTGTCTGTCTTCATACATGTCAGTGTCTCTCCTCATTGTTTGTGTCTGTCTTCATACATGTCAGTGTCTCTTCTCATTGTTTGTGACAGTCTTCATACATGTCAGTGTGTCTCCTCATTGTTTGTGTCTGTCTTCATACATGTCTGTGTGTCCTCATTGTTTGTGTCTGTCTTCATACATGTCAGTGTCTCTCCTCATTGTTTGTGTCTGTCTTCATACATGTCAGTGTGTCTCCTCATTGTTTGTGTCTGTCTTCATACATGTCAGTGTCTTTCCTCATTGTTTGTGTCTGTCTTCATACATGTCAGTGTCTTTCCTCATTGTTTGTGTCTGTCTTCATACATGTCAGTGTGTCTCCTCATTGTTTGTGTCTGTCTTCATACATGTCAGTGTCTCTCCTCATTGTTTGTGTCTGTCTTCATACATGTCAGTGTGTCTCCTCATTGTTTGTCTGTCTTCATACATGTCAGTGTGTCTCCTCATTGTTTGTGTCTGTCTTCATACATGTCAGTGTCTCTCCTCATTGTTTGTGGAGGCGGGCGGGGGGCGTGGGGGCGGGCGGGGGGCGTGGGGGCACAGGCGGGGGCGCGGGCTTAGGGCGTGGGCGGGGGGGACAGGGCAGGAGGGTCATTAGCACATAGGTGTGAAGGGTCATTAACACCTAGGTGCAAAAATTTTCACACCTAGGTGTGACCGCTGCCATTTTGCTCCATACAGAAGAAAAGTCTACTACTGTTGTCACACTCTTGGTGGATTACTTGCACACCATCATGGCGGCAACTCCATCTGATGTCACACTCTCTTTTCACAGTCCTAGTGACAAATGATTTTAACACTTCCCAACCAGAAGTAGATGAAGAAAAACAAGTAGTTTTTCCAGAATGCCCAAAAATGTAACAACAACAGGTTGCTGCAACTTGTTGTTGTTTACAAATTTTGGCGGTGATTCACTGCTGAAATTTCAAAATCACTATCTTATTTCCCTCTCTAATCAGATGCCCCTGCCCCATTTGGATGCCCAGGGCCACTGCCCCTTTGCCCCCCCTCTGCTTGCCACTGCTTGTGGAGGTGGGTATTCAAACAGGAGTAGGCTGAAATTAATCCTTGAGCATACAACTGCCTAGTTCGCTATTCCCATGTTGTTTGTAGGATCGATGGCTTATAGTTGGTAAGGTGACATGCACATTGTGTTGCCTCTTGAGGCAGGACAATGTATCGTGGGTCGAATCCTGGCCTGCCGCAGTTTGGTAAATGATATATATATATATATATATATATATATATATATATATATATATATATATATATATATATATATATATATATATATATATATATATATATCATTTACCAAACACTGATCTCTGGCCGACGGAGACTCGAACCTACGAACCTCATGACAAGGTACGCAGTGCTTTGCCGACAGTAACACACTGGTCCAATACCTTGGCGTCTAGCTCACGCTAGACGTTGATCCAAGGCACCCAGCTTTCTGGCAGGTGGCTTACAACTTTCATCTCATCCCCTGCATGCATCGACACAACTAGAGATTTTTACAATGAGGTTCGTAGGTTCGAGTCTCCGTCGGCCAGAGATCAGTGTTTGTGAATATTTCGCCTGCTCTTGCGAATTCCTAGCATTGTTAAAATCTCTAGTTGTGTCGATGCATGCAGGGGATGAGATGAAAAGCTGTAAGCCACCTGCCTGAAAGCTGGCTGCCTTGGAATAACGTCTAGCGTGAGCTGGATGCCAAGGTATTGGACCAGTGCGGTACGGTCGGCAAAGCACTGCGTACCTTGTCATGAGGTTCGTAGGTTCGAGTCTCCGTCGGCGGCCAGAGATCAGTGTTTGTGAATATTTCGCCTGCTCTTGCGAATTCTTAGCATATATATATATATATATATATATATATATATATATATATATATATATATATATATATATATATATATATATATATATATATATATATATATATATATATATATATATATAAAAGATCTCTTTGAGGAATCCTTTTAGTGAACATAAAATATGTATTACAGAAAAATCAGATATTTTGGGTAGAATTAATGCACACCATGTTGTAAGTTGCTATTACTGTCCCTTTGGTAGACGAGGCTGTCTCTCAGGTGTGTCAGAGTGCTCATATTGTCTTACTAAAATTAAGCACTAAGTGAGCCACTTTATTAAGTAATAATTATCATATTGTCAAATTTAGATTGTGACATAATTATTGTCACATAAAATATCAGTAATTCGATAATTATGACATGAAAATCCAACCACTCTAACTTTCTGATTGGCTGGAAACAACTTTTATTAGCCAATGAGTATATGTCCTGCTGGGTTCTTATTACTCAAACACACTACATATTCTGTAATGCTACAATAATAATACATTATTTAACTGTGAAATCATAAGAGAATTCAATTATTAAACGACAAACATATGATGAATTCTGCGTTGAAAACTGTCCAGGTGGGAAGTAATTAGCATACCCGAGGATGAGAAGTTGCAACTTGTTGCATCAACGTCCCTTCACTACCTTCATACTTCCTTCCGCCTTCTTACCATGCATGTCTCCTACGAATTTATCGCTTCCCTGCTAATTTAACTATAAATGCTTCTCGTTTTGTAAATTCTGTTTGGCTCGTACTAGTTTATCGCTTCCTCAGGTATATAATAATTACTTCTCATCCCCCAGGTGCTACGTTAACTCAAGAAATCAATTAATTATTATTACTCTTATTAATTGCCTACAATTCCACAAGCTTTGTAAAAACTTACAGGTTTAGCTCTTCACTCTGGATATACTGAAAACCTGGATAACTGACTTACCAGGTCGTCTTCTCCAGCTGTGTCGTCGTCAGTATCTGGATCATTGTCGTGGTAGTAATGGTTGTTATGGATGTGCGGCAGGTAGGGAGGGAGGGAGGCGGAGAAGGTTTGGAAGGGAGGGAGGGAGGCAGAGAAGGATTGGAAGGGAGGGAGGGAGGCAGAGAAGGAGTGTTCTGCCTCAGCGTCCTCCTGGCTGGGGTTGAGGGAACCGCTGGCGATGAAACCCTCGTCGTTGTCGTCACTGTCAGTGTCGCAGCAGGTGGCGCTGTGGAAGTACGACACCCGCTGGAAGAACTCCTGTAGGAACACCGGACCAACACTCACTCACTTGTATAAATGAGAAATTATACGTAGTGTGATGATAATGACGTACAGTGTGATGATAATGACGTACAGTGTGATGATAATGACGTACAGTGTGATGATAATGACGTACAGTGTGATGATAATGACGTACAGTGTGATGATAATGACGTACAGTGTGATGATAATGACGTACAGTGTGATGATAATGACGTACAGTGTGATAATGACGTACAGTGTGATGATAATGACGTACAGTGTGATGATAATGACGTACAGTGTGATGATAATGACGTACAGTGTGATGATAATGACGTACAGTGTGATGATAATAAACGATAATTTGAACGATCTACCAATTCAAACTCACTCAATTACTCCAATATTATGTTCATAGTCTATAAGGTGCCCCTAATGCCAAGGCATGCCAGAGGGTCTTCTTGAACCTAATGCCAAGGCATGCCAGAGGGTCTTCTTGAACCTAATGCCAAGGCATGCCAGAGGGTCTTCTTGAACCTAATGCCAAGGCATGCCAGAGGGTCTTCTTGAACCTAATGCCAAGGCATGCCAGAGGCTCTTCTTGAACCTAATGCCAAGGCATGCCAGAGGCTCTTCTTGAACCTAATGCCAAGGCATGCCAGAGGGTCTTCTTGAACCTAATGCCAAGGCATGCCAGAGGCTCTTCTTGAACCTAATGCCAAGGCATGCCAGAGGGTCTTCTTGAACCTAATGCCAAGGCATGCCAGAGGGTCTTCTTGAACCTAATGCCAAGGCATGCCAGAGGGTCTTCTTGAACCTAATGCCAAGGCATGCCAGAGGCTCTTCTTGAACCTAATGCCAAGGCATGCCAGAGGCTCTTCTTGAACCTAATGCCAAGGCATGCCAGAGGGTCTTCTTGAACCTAATGCCAAGGCATGCCAGAGGCTCTTCTTGAACCTAATGCCAAGGCATGCCAGAGGGTCTTCTTGAACCTAATGCCAAGGCATGCCAGAGGGTCTTCTTGAACCTAATGCCAAGGCATGCCAGAGGGTCTTCTTGAACCTAATGCCAAGGCATGCCAGAGGCTCTTCTTGAACCTAATGCCAAGGCATGCCAGAGGCTCTCCTTGAACCTAATGCCAAGGCATGCCAGAGGCTCTCCTTGAACCTAATGTCAAGGCATGCCAGAGGCTCTCCTTGAACCTAATGCCAAGGCATGCCAGAGGCTCTCCTTGAACCTCAATTTATGATTGTAATGTAAACCCATGTACACCAGCAAAGAAATAAATTGTATTAGTATGTATTTGTATAATATGTGGTTTATGACCTTGTATTATAAGACGTCTCATCTGCCAGGAACTTTTTCAAATCATTGAAGTACAAATAAAATATAAGGTTATGTACGTAGATATTGGTGAGGTAGAGAGAGTTGAGAATTTATTTATGACAAGGAGGTAATTACCCGTGATGGCTGTGCTGCGTTTACCTACAATCAATTGGGTAAATTTTCGGAGATGGGCATTTTTGAGACTCCGAGTTTGAGAAATGTTGATGATAGTGCTGATTAAAGGTGATTCTAAATGAATTGGTCTCAGATGAGTAAAGTCACGTTCCTGTACTTTGGGTTGGTTTATATACCTTTGTGTACTTCCCTCAACATATAAGTGGAAAGTCACATTAGTCACGTTTGTAACTCTGGAGGGCAAACTAAAAAAATTCTCTGAACCCTTGAGTTCACGGTGCAGCTTAATAGTGTTACACTAACAGTGTACTGATTAACTAGATTGTTTAGTGTGCATGTAGTGCATACTTCTACTCTCCCTGGTACTTAGGTATTGTTATATTGTGCTTTTCCTATAGGTATGACTGCGTTATTACTGATTTTGGAGGATTTGCTTCTTCTGATTATTGTTTCTTAGCTTGTGATAGCTGCTGTACACCTCGCCTCATTCTTCTTCTCAATATGTCACTGTTTAGTGTTTGCATTAAGAATAATTTTGTTATAGCTCCTGTCTTGTTTGTATTATATGTGGACAGTTTGATATATGATAATAAAATTCTTTCTTTTAGGTGAGATTTCCTTCAAGTAAAGTTGCCTGATTTTCAAAATATAACTTCACTGGATGGAAATTACAATAATTATTGTAATCTAATGGATACATAATTTAATTGTAAATTTCTCTGTACATCTAGATACGCTAGACTGTTCAGTAGGTAGATAAATTTTCTTTAAAATTTAATAAATGTAAGAAAATACTTCATCTATGATGGCATGTGGCGAAATTAAAAACAAAAATTAAATTCTTATGACTAATGTAAACTGAGAAATACCTGTAATGAAGGTCAAAGTTGCACTTCCCATTTGTTTTTCCAGATATTCCATGCCTGCAGATACCTAATGCATAACATTTGCATAGGTCTGATATTTGTTTGCCTTGGTTTTTCGTGACTGCATTCCCTGCTTGTGCTTCTTTTTCTGTCTCTTTACTATCTTCAGCACTTGTACTAACAGTGGTGCCTTCACCAGTATTTTCTGGCGTTTTATCTTCACTATTCCTTGGGGCATCCCTTTGTTTACTATCTCCATTGGTATTGCTAGTTTGTGACATTGGGTTTTGCATGTCCTTGTCTGCACCTTCTTCCCCACTAGAGCTCCTGTCTTCCTCTGGGCCACCAACTTTCATTTCTGTATTCTTACAGTTACTGTCTACCAGGACAGCATCTGCACCAGGGGTGATAGCACCATATGGCCCAGTTCTTTTATTTTCCCTTCTGTTATAGAATGCTGTCAGGTTTTCTATGAAGACCGTTTTGATGTTATCATCTTTTAATACCAATGTTATTTTTTTCCACAGTTGGTTCTCATTTGGGCATACCCAAAAACATTTCCCTGGTTTAATATCTTTTGAAGATGATTCCTGAATATCTGCACAAGATGCGTGGGCCCATTTCTCACACAAGTTGCACGTAATTCATGCAGAAGCATGTTTGTTGCTGCGGTTGCAAGCTACACAGAGTTTCATGATGTGATTTTTTGTTGTTATACTGTATATTCTACTAATAGCCTCCTTAAAGTGTAAATCTACTTGTATGTGTATCTACCGCTGCTAGCAGTAACTGTTTAGGTGTTTGATAAGGGCGCCTAAAACCCTGTTAGCTTATGAATCCAGTAACAGGATACCTTATCTTCCAACGAATCTGGTTGGGTGTTAAGGGCACCTAGAAACTCTGTCAGCATTTGAATTCAGTCATTGATCAATTATTTTTGGACGAATCTGGTCAGTGGATTATTTATTTTTGGACGAATCCGGTCGGTGGTTTTGGACTAGCTCGTGAAAGGACTACTGGAATATTATTTAACAGAGTAATATGTGTTCAGTTTGATACAAAAAGTATAACTTGCATGTTGGAGAAACTGGTGACTTCTGGCAGCTTCTGACGAATGGCCGGTGACCTCTGGCACCCATTTTTACAGCCTGAGGTTTTGGGCACATTAAATGCTATTGTATCACTATTGTTGGCTATAGTAGGACGACTGGTGAAGATTACTGCTACCAACTACAGGATTTACGTCTTTCCACAAGCGACTGTATAATTCTCTTACGTACTGGATCACTATCAATGCGCCCAGCATCTCATACGTACTGGATCACTATCAATGCTCCCAGCATCTCTTACGTATTGGATCACTATCAATGCTCCCAGCATCTCTTACGTACTGGATCACTATCAATGCTCCCAGCATATCATACGTACTGAATTATCACGCAATCCAACGCTAGGCAGCACCCCCCCCCACTCTTCAAAGACCTAAACTTACTCACTGTTCAGAACATCCATACTTACTACTCTGCTATCTACATTTATAGAACCATAAATTCCAACTTTAACCCTGAGCTAAAACACTTTCTTGATAGTTGTGACAGGACCCATAGACATAATACCAGACATAAAAATCTCTTTGACATTCCCCGTGTCCGACTAAATCTATACAAAAATTCAATGCGCATAAAAGGGCCTAAAATCTGGAACTCCCTGCCTGAAAACTATAGAACTGCAGACACAACCTCCATTTTCAAAAGCACCGTTAAAAAACATTTTATCTCACTTACTCACCCAACCGGTAGCTAACCACATGAAAACTACTTTATCTTGCACATATCCACAGCAAAATACACTTATTGATATCTGTGATTCCCCTTAATTTGCACAGGACTAACCAAAAATTCTAATACAACTATTGCTTCATAATTCTTAGCTAGTCATAAGTTTGCTTAAGACACTCCAGTATAGAAACGGTATTATGCCAATACATCACCTTTATCATTAATATATAAACTAATTGTTAAATTCTTAAACTAATTGTTAAATTCTTAAACTAATTGTTAAATTCTTAAACTAATTGTTAAATTCTTAAATGTTAGAATTTCAGTACCTCAATTTTGTAAACCTAGTTAATCACTACAATTACCTAACCTTACTATCTGTATAATCATTGTGTCACTATTGAGTAAGACCTATCATAAGACTGCCTGAAAAGCCTAGGCATACCTAGGCATATTATTGGCCATGTTGTAATATCTACTTCATAATATGTATAATATAAGTACACCCCACTTTGTATATTACTAGAAATAGAGAATTTGAATTTGAATTAATGCTCCCAGCATCTCTTACGTACTGGATCACTATCAATGCTCCCAGCATCTCTTACGTACTGGATCACTATCAATGCTCCCAGCATCTCTTACGTACTGGATCACTATCAATGCTCCCAGCATCTCTTACGTACTGGATCACTATCAATGCTCCCAGCATCTCTTACGTACTGGATCACTATCAATGCTCCCAGCATCTCTTACGTACTGGATCACTATCAATGCTCCCAGCATCTCTTACGTACTGGATCACTATCAATGCTCCCAGCATCTCTTACGTACTGGATCACTATCAATGCTCCCAGCATCTCTTACGTACTGGATCACTATCAATGCTCCCAGCATCTCTTACGTACTGGATCACTATCAATGCTCCCAGCATCTCTTACGTACTGGATCACTATCAATGCTCCCAGCATCTCTTACCTACTGATTACTCAACCACAAAGATTCGACTGGAGGATTGAGCCTCTAAAACTCTTTTATTTTTGACGAATAACCTAAATGGGCTTAATGCCTCTTAAAAGAAAAAAGAAATGTGAAATACTATATTGGCACTTACAAAATAGTCTTTGGATGTCCTAGGCATCAACAGACGCAATAGTTGGATGAAAGTGGGACGCTCTTTGGCATGTGACCTCCAGCACTGTTGGGTCAGAGACTTGAGAAACTCTGGACAGTTACCAGGAAATTCCAAACGTGAGCCAGAAATAATCATGGAACAAACTTCTTCATTAGCATAACCCTGAAAAGAAAAAAACGGTAAATATGGGATATATATATATATATATATATATATATATATATATATATATATATATATATATATATATATAACACACACACACATTGTCTCTACGTCCACAGCTGGACTCGAACCTTCAAACTCTGTATCAGAGTCCACAGTACTTTACCACGGAGCCAGACCCCAGATAAGTATGGGCGTCTAGCTGGAGCCAGACGATGTTTTCCCATACCCCGGGGCACCGGCTTGTTTTCCATACCCGGGCACAAGCTCGTTTTGAAAGTTATTTCATCAAATCCTGCCACATGCAGAGGCAGGATTCCTGCCACATGCAGTGGACAACGAAAGAGATTTGAAATGCTTAACTATTTGCAAGCAGGCGAAATTATTTACAAACATTGTCTCTACGTCCATGGCAGGCAGGAATCCTGCCTCTGCATGTGGCAGGAATCCTGCCTCTGCATGTGGCAGGAATCCTGCCTCTGCATGTGGCAGGAATCCTGCCTCTGCATGTGGCAGGAATCCTGCCTCTGCATGTGGCAGGAATCCTGACTCTGCATGTGGCAAGAATCCTGCCTCTGCATGTGGCAGGATTTGATGAAATAACTTTCAAAAGAGCTTGGTGCCCCGGGTATGGGGAAACATCGTCTGGCTCCAGCTGGACGCCCATACTTATCTGGGGTCTGGCTCCGTGGTAAAGTACTGGTTACTCTGATACAGAGTTTGCAGGTTCGACTTGGCAGAAAGACGTCAGGTACTGGCACTGACAAAAGTTTGTCACTTCCTGTTGACAAAACAATGCTAAACCGATTTTCTGAGGAACGGAAATTCTGTAATATACCTTGTGGTGGGCACAGCTAACCGAAAAGTTAGCTTCGCTAACCGCTAATTCGCTAACTAAAAAATTAGCTCCATGGCACGCATAACTGTGATAAACCACCTCAATTATTGGGAACGCTTGAAGTTCCTAAACCTGTACTCCCTAAATCGCAGGCGGGAGAGATACATTATTATATACACTTGGAAAATCCTAGAGGGATTAGTATCAAACTTGCACACGAGAGTCACTCCCTACGAAAGCAAAAGACTCGGCAAACGATGCAACATTCCCCCAATGAAAAGCAGGGGTGCCACTAGCACGTTGAGAGACAACACAATAAGTGTCAGGGATCCAAGACTGTTCAACTGCCTCCCAGCTTACATAAGGGGGATTACCAATAGACTTTTTCATATGAATTCAGGTTCGGTTTAGTTTTAAGACTTTTAGGACAGACCTGGAGAGCTTCCTAATAAGATATAGAATGCCAAGGTCATATGATCAAGTGCCGCTAGTGAGAAAATAGCGAGAAAATAACGTACACTTTATTTACTGTACAAAATGCATAACAAGGGTATCATGCCAAGATCAGATGATGGCTGGGCTGATTACTACTCTGGCTGGGTCTTCTCCATCGCTTTCCTGTGATGCTCGTTGTCCTTCAAATCAAATTTTTATTTCCTTGCAAGTTTACAATGTGGTTGACATATTGTAGGAAGTATATTTACATAGGTAGTTTGTAGTGCAAAGAGCCACTATCATGCCTTGGCATTACGGACAGTCTAAACTTAATAGATTACTGATTATTTAACACAAGATGTACATATTATACTAATCATACAATTAAATATATGTTATTCAACATTTGCGTTAAGTTAAAATATGAGAATTTATTGTACTTTGAGCATTTACTTTTGGGATTCTGAGGGTAGGGGCGTAACACAGTGAGCAATCATATTTTGAGGCGGAGGAGAGTGATTTGGTAGCTATGTAGGTAAAGTTAAGTACTGAGTATGTAGTTTTGGATGAGTAGGTGGTTTTTATGAAGTGTCTTGAATTGGTGTACAGTCAGGGTTCCTTTGATATTCACTGGTAATGAATTCCAATTTTTTTGAGCCCTTTATGTGCATAGAGTTTTTACATAATGTGAGATGGACGCGGGGAACATCAAAGAGTGATCTGTGTCTTGTGTTATGGTCGTGTGTCTTGTTAAGGTTAGTAAGGAGAAGTTTGAGTGGAGGGTTTATATTTGAGTGTAGTGTTCTATGTATGTAGTAGGCACAATAATAAGTATGGATGTTCTTTATGGTAAGTTTAGACTTTTGAATATTGGTGGAGTATGCTGTCCGGAGTTGGAATTTGTTATTATTCTGACTGCAGCCTTTTGCTGGGTTATTGTGGTCTTAGATGAGCATCAGCCTCTCAGTTTCCATGTGACAGGATGGCTCTCTTGGCCCTCAAGATATCTTTGCCTATAGAGAATAGGCGCTCAACTGCAGTACTGGATGGGATAGCGGTGTTGTACTTAATGAATAAGTCGATCAAAACCTGCTCACCCAAGAAGGCGACTTCACTCATGACCTCCTTCGGTCTCCAGCCAGGGCTTCACCATGCTCTGTGCCTTCGACTTGAGTGACCTGTGGCTTCTGTGTCCCGGAACTGAGTGATACTGTTGAAGAAGTCCTCATCTTCATCCTCATCAGTGGTGCTGCTGCTCTCCCCACTGTTTTCCCACTACCATCAACGTATGAATTTTTTTTAGTGGACTCAAAGTTAGCGGAACTTCATTTAGCGGAAGCTAATTGGTCCGCTAACGGTTTCCAAAAGTTAGCGGAAACGCTAATCTGCTAAACAAAAAGTTAGTTCTGCTAATTAGCGGAACTGTGCCCACCACTGAATATTCATTATTTTCGTCTCCCAAAAATATAAAGTTGGTAAGTGTTTGAAATTTAATAAAAATCTGCTGTTTACTCCACAACCAAGACAAAAATAAAATGTGATATTGTGAAAAGCTTTTCCGCAGCTTTTAATAATTCATTGTTAATAATAATCTTTATTTCTACCAGTACATGTACAAGGTATACAGACCATAGCTGACATCAATGACATACTACTATATAGAAAGCCCCTTGTTATGCTGAGCATTTCCCGCAAATTAGGTCAGTTTTTCCCCAGGATGCGACCCACACCAGTCCACTAACACCCAGGTACCAATTTTACTGATGGGTGAACAGGGACAGCAGGTGTCTTAAGGAAATGTCCCAATATTTTCACCCTTACGGGGCATTGAATGCTTGTTGGGAAAATTTATTCAGTTCGTTCATTAATAATGGATGAGTTTCAATAAATAGGTCAATAACTTACTTCCCAGATTATTTGTTTGTTTGTTTCTAGAGAAAACTTTGTTATATATGAGACTTTGCAGAGGAAACAAGTGATCTTCTAGAGTTACCTCAACTTACCGTTGCTGTCTAAAAATTTTGAGAAACTAGGCACAAGAGATTATATTCGTTTATTGCAGTACAAAACATACTAAACCCCTGCCAATTTGGCTTTAGAAAAAAACAAAAGCACAAACGATGCAATTGTAAAAATGCTGGACCTACTTTACACATCACTTGAAAACAAGGAATATCCGCTAGAACTCTTTATTGACCTAAGGAAAGCTTTTGATACAGTAGACCACGGCATCCTACTCCAAAAACTTGACCATTACCGTATAAGAGGCCACGCTCTTATGTATTTCAAATCTTATCTTACTAACAGGTATCAATACGTCACCATTAAAGACACAACTTCATCTACACGACCACTTGATATTGGAGTACCACAGGGAAGTGTCCTTGGTCCCCTGCTCTTCCTCCTATTCATCAATGATCTTCTCAACGTATCCCAACACCTGAAACTGATTCTCTTTGCTGATGATACGACTTATGTCATCTCCCACCCATATCTTGCCTCACTTAACACCATTGTTAATGAAGAGCTACTAAAAATATCAACCTGGATGACAGCCAACAAACTTACACTTAACACTGACAAAACCTTCTACATTATGTTTGGTAATAGAACAGGTGTTGCACAACTGAACATAATGATTGACAACACTCCTATTGCTAAACACAATGAGGGCAAATTCCTGGGCCTACACCTGAAGAGCAACCTGAATTTCAGCACCCATATCAACCACATAGCAAAAAAAGTATTCAAAACGGTTGGGATCCTCTCCAAGATAAGTTACTATGTACCACAATCAGCCCTACTCACACTATACTATTCACTCATCTATCCCTACCTCACCTATGCCATATGTGTTTGGGGATCAACAGCAACAACTCACCTAAAACCAATATTAACTCAACAAAAAGCCGCAGTAAGAATTATCACGCAATCCAATCCCAGGCAACACCCCCCCCCCATTTTTCAAAGACCTAAATTTACTCATTGTTTATAACATCCACACTTACTACTGTGCAACCTACATGTACAGAACCATAAATTCCAATATTAACCATGAACTAAAACGCTTTCTTGATAGTTGTGACAGGACCCATAGAAACAATAGCAGACACAAAAATCTCTATGACATTCCCCGTGTCCGGCTAAATGTATACAAACGTTCAATGTACATTAAAGGGCCTAAAATCTGGAACTCCCTTCCTGAAAACTCCAAAACTGCAGACTCAGCCACCATTTTCAACACTATCATCAAAAAACATCTTATCTCACTAACACACCCCACCATCACCTAAACACACACACACACACACACACACACACACACACACACACACACACACAAACACACAAACACACACACACACACATCCTCATCATCTACACCAACACTGACCCAAAGGACAGTAAACACAAAATCCCGAATATAGTTATTGTCTAATAAATCTGAAACTAGTCTTAAGTTTGCCTGATATACTCCAATATAGGAGCTTTAATAGAAACTATGTAACATGCCAAGACAAAATCATTCTTATTACTAATTTTACAATCTAAATATTCTGAACTACCTCACTATTGTAAATCTATTTAATAATTTTAAATTTGTATTCATATGTAATTTGTAATATAGATTAAGAACTTGTATTAAGTCTGCCCGAAAAGCCTAGCATGACCAGGCATGCTAGGCATGCTAACGGCCATCTTTGTAATTATTGTCCTTAAATGTAAAACACACATTGTAATTTTTACAGAGAAATAAAGCATTTTGAATGATACGAACGTTTTCTGTAGTGCGAGTTGACCAGAGAAAATGTAAAATTATAATATTCTGGGTAAACTGTTTTAGCCCTCAGACGTCGACCACTCGTTGGAATATGTCATTATTTTTATAATAATAATAATAATAATAATAATAATAATAATAATAATAATAATAATATCTTTATTTCTACAAGTACATGTACAAGGTATACAGACCATAGCTGACATCAATGACATACTACTAGTATATAGAAAGCCACTTGTTATGCTGAGCATTTCGGGCAAATTAGGTCAGTTTTGTCCCAGGATGCAACCCACACCAGTCGACTAACACCCTGATGAGTGAACAGGGACAGCAGGTGTCTTATGGAAACACGTCCCTAATGTTTTTCAGCCATACCGGAGGAGATTCAAACTCCGGACCTCAGTGTGTGAGCTGAGTGCGCTTGCGATCAAGCGACTGTATTATGTCTGTATGGTATTTGTCATATGTTTAATATCATTTTGGAAGACATATGACAGATAAATAACTAAAATGTTCAATAATACCATAAATATTAAACATTTTATAGCGCCATGAGCGACTTACTTTTGCATGGCCTGGCGTCTCACTCCTGACATCTCCTTGGCTCGCCACATACTGATAAGATGCGAAAAATACGAACACAACAAATAATTTAAAAAATCAGAAAATCAAAACGACGAGAATTCACTTCATGACCAGGGACATGCTAAGTGTTGCTCAGGGACATGCTAAGTGTTGCGCAGGGACATGCTAAGTGTTGCGCAGGGACATGCTAAGTGTTGCGCGGGGACATTCTAAGTGTTGCGCTGGGACAAGCTAAGTGTTGCGCAGGGACATTCTAAGTGTTGCGCTGGGACAAGCTAAGTGTTGCGCCGGGACATGCTAAGTGTTGGGCGGGGACATGTTAAGTGTTGCACGGGGACATGCTAAGTATTGTGCGGGGACATGTTAAGTGTTGCGCGGGGACATTCTAAGTGTTGCGTGGGGATATGTTAAGTGTTGCGCGGGGACATGTTAAGTATTGTGCGGGGACATGCTAAGTGTTGCGCAGGGACATGCTAAGTGTTGCGCGGGGACATGCTAAGTGTTGCGAGGGGTCATGTTAAGGGTTGCGCGGGGACATTCTAAGTGTTGCGCCGGGACATGCTAAGTGTTGCGAGGGGTCATGTTAAGGGTTGCGCCGGGACATTCTAAGTGTTGCGCTGGGACAAGCTAAGTGTTGCGCCGGGACATGCTAAGTGTTGGGCGGGGACATGTTAAGTGCTGCGCGGGGACATGCTAAGTATTGTGCGGGGACATGTTAAGTGTTGCGCGGGGACATGTTAAGTATTGTGCGGGGACATGTTAAGTGTTGCGCGGGGACATGCTAAGTGTTGCGCGGGGACAAGCTAAGTGTTGCGCCGGGACATGCTAAGTGTTGGGAGGGGACATGTTAAGTGTTGCGCGGGGACATGCTAAGTATTGTGCGGGGACATGTTAAGTGTTGCGCTAGGACATGCTAAGTATTGTGCGGAGACATGTTAAGTGTTGCGCGGGGACATGCTAAGTGTTGTGTGGGGATATGCTAAATGTTGCGTGGGGATGTTAAGTGTTGCGCGGGGACATGCTAAGTGTTGTACGGGGACATACAAAGTGTTGTACGGGGACATGCTAAGTGTTGTACGGGGACATACAAAGTGTTGTACGGGGACATGCTAAGTGTTGTACGGGGACATACTAAGTGTTGTACGGGGACATACTAAGTGTTGTACGGGGACATGCTAAGTGTTGTACGGGGACATGCTAAGTGTTGTACGGGGACATACTAAGTGTTGTACGGGGACATACTAAGTGTTGTACGGGGACATGCTAAGTGTTGTACGGGGACATACTAAGTGTTGTACGGGGACATGCTAAGTGTTGTACGGGGACATGCTAAGTGTTGTACGGGGACATACTAAGTGTTGTACGGGGACATACTAAGTGTTGCGTCATCACAAGAAATTTAGCGACTATAATTCGTTGTAGAAACATTGTACGAAGAAGAGAGTGCCCCGTGACCTGGTCGCTAAAGCTCTCGCTTCACACAGGGAGTATCTGGGTTCGATTTCCAGGGAGGGTAGAAACATTGGGCGTGTTTCCTTACACCGGTTGTCTATGTTCCCCCATCAGTAAAGTGGTTACCTGGGTGTTAATTGACTGGTGTTGGTGGCATCCTGGGACAAAACTGACCTAACTTACCAGAAATGCTCTGCAGACCCTGATCCACCATGACGCCTGGTCACAGACTGGGCTGCGGGGGCGTTGACCCCCGAAACCCTCTCCATATATTGTATTAAAATGTTGCAAACTCCGCCCATACCGTGGGTTGTTTGCAATCATGTCATTAAGATTTCTTGAGTCAAAATGTTGCCACATTGTTGAACTATGATGAACGGCTGATGATAGAGCTCCATGACTGCCGTGTCCGCAGTGAGCGCGCCGGGTGATGATAGAGCTCCATGACTGCCGTGTCCGCAGTGAGCGCGCCGGTTGATGATAGAGCTCCATGACTGCCGTGTCCGCAGTGAGCGCGCCGGTTGATGATAGAGCTCCATGACTGCCGTGTCCGCAGTGAGCGCGCCGGTTGATGATAGAGCTCCATGACTGCCGTGTCCGCAGTAGGGGCCCGGTTTATGATAGGCTCCATGACTCCGGGCCGCAGTGAGCGCGCCGGCTGATGATAGAGCTCCATGAC
>WNWK01022097.1:0-33093 GCA_009830355.1 Cherax destructor
CCCCCCAAAAGGCGGGGAGCAAATTTCAACCCCCTTTTTGGCCCCAATTGGGGTTTATAGGAATAAAAAAATAACGGTCCCAGATTTTCGCTTGAGTTACAATGGACTTAAAAACACTTATCATCTGGGGGACGGGGGTAAAGGGGGTTAATTGACATTTTTCAAACCCTATAAAAAGGCTGCCCAAAAAACGTTTTCCCCCCTATGAAATTGGTCAATAAAAATTTTAAAAAGGGATGAAAAAGGGGGGCCAAAATTTTTTTTGGGGCAAAAAAAAATTTAAAAAGATAAAAAGGGTGAGGGTCATCTTTGAATCAATTTGGGCATTGAGGTTTTTAAAAAAGGGGGGATAAGAAAAAAAAACGGGACAAAAAAAATTTAAAAGGGTTGCGGGGAAAAAAAAACCCCCCAAAATTTTTTTCCAAGTGAAAAAAAAAAGTTAGGAAAAAAAAATTCCCCTAATTATGGGTATCTTCTGACAAAGAAAAAATGTGCTCTTTTTTAATAATTATTTTTTTCCGGTTTTTTCCCAGGGGGCCCAATAATACCCCGGGTTGGGTTTTTTGGTGGGCCTGAAGAAAATAAATTATGGGGTACCCCCAATTTCGGGGTTTTTTGGGGGAAAGGGAAAAAGCCCATAATGGGGGTGAAATTTAAAAAGGGTTTTATGTGGGAGTGGGGGGTTGATGATATTTTGGTTGGGTTTTGGGGGGGAAAATTTCCCTTTTTTATCCCCCCCTTTTTCAGGGGGGGAGGTGAAACCTGGCTTGGGTGCCGGTTGAGACCCCCGACTGGCCACGCCCCCCCTGAAAGTACTTGGGGGATCTTCTTATTTTTTTAAGGACTTAATTATTTTTGGATTTACTATTTTTAAAAAATTTTTCACTTCTTTATGTCCCCTTGGGTTTGGTAGAGTAAATTTTTACAGTTCCCATTTTTTTTTAAAAAGGGGCCTTTTGCCTTTTTTAAAAAATAGAGGGTGAGTAATTATTGGGGTTTTTTCACATTTCCCTTTTGGGGATCTGGTTCGGGTGGGGGGGGGGCCCGGGGAAATAACAAAGAAAAAAAGGGGGGCACCCCCATTTTTTTCACTTCACCTTAACGTCAACGGGAGCCCCCTGGGGACAACCAAAAAGGGCCCTTTGACATCATTTTTGGACATTGTAACGGTTTAAAAAAAATTTTTGGGTTTTTGGGAAAAAATGAAACAACAACAAAAACAACAACACCCCCACTACCACCACCACCCCCCCCAAGGGTTTTTCCTTTTAAGATTCATTGTTGGTGATACTTTCCCCCAGCTGAAATTTTTAATTTTGGGAATCTTTTACATTTTTTTTTTGTTTTCATTTTTCTTTTTTTCTTAATATGGTTTTTTTTAATCATATTTTCATTTATTATTTCAATTGCAGCCCCTTTAAAATAAATTTTTTTTTTTCTTGTTTTTAAATTTTTTCTATTATACTTTTCCTGGGAAAATGGGGACGACCTTCAAATTTTCAAACAGATAGACCGTTTGAAGAAAATAAATCCCCCAGCCCCCGATGAGTTTTTTAAAAGGGGGTTTTTAAAGGTGTAGTTTTCGATACGTGGAAGATGGCAAGAAATTTCCCCTTTTTTTTAAAACGGGGGGGCAAGTCGTTCCATCAAATTACCCCCCAATAAGTTTTCATCAATTGTAGGCAAATTATTGTCGTTATAGTTGATAACATGAAGCCATTTTGATAGGAAAAATTTTTGGGATTAATGATACCAACATGGATTCACCGGGGGTTTTTCCCGTTTAACTAATTTATTAACTTTTTTTTAGTGGGGTTTTGAGGGAGTTTATCAAGATAAAGATTGATATTGTTTATTTGGATTTTAGTAAGGCTTTTTATAGAGTACCACATCAGAGACTGTTAAAGAAAGTGGCTGCCCCACGGCATTTTTTTTTTATATTTTTTTTTTAAAAAACATATATATATATACAGAGCAAACAAAAAAAAAAATATAATGTCTGTGGGGGGGATATTGATACATTTTTGAAAAACAACATTCCCAGACTACAATTTTCAAACTACATACAAAATTTAACTGTAGGACTGACGTCTACAACACATAAGTCTTTATATTTTCTTACTGTACAAATCTCCTTCTGTTCCTCTCCTACGTTATTGACCCTTTGACATACATTAACATTCACAACAAAGTATATACACCCAAGGTGTAAATATGTAAATATGTCATCCCTAGGTGTTACTACTCTTACACCTCCTCTCTGAGTTTACTTCCTGTGCCTCTCCTTCCGCATTATGCCATGCATTAATCACTTACAACAACCTTTTAAATGATTATTCCAACTAATAAGACTACATTTTATACACCAAAATTCTTCCTTTCATCTTCAATACTCCAACAACATAAATATATTCCCTATAACATACATTTTATGTACTTCTGCAGTACCACTTATCAGCACTCGTCCCAAGCCAAAGTCATTCTGATGTACATACCCACAAGGTGTCCATACTTTCTCCACTACATTCTTGTGGCGCTTTATATTTATACATAAAACTGTATATCTCTAAAATTAACAATTTTTTTATATCACTGACATATATGTTAATCCATTGTCTATCATAAAGTAATTCTTATATGATATGACTTGACATCACTTCAGAAAGTAACACCAATCATCTTTCATACCTACATACACACTTCCACTCGTACCTTGACCTCAAGCTCGTAGTTATTATTCTGTATATCTGTATATTGTAACAGTAATTCATCCACTCATATTCGAAACACCATTATTCACATTAACATGTTTGAACCGATTTTTGCAAACTTAACAATGCGTTAACTTCAGCCTTCCTTCCACATCTATTTTCACTTAACAACATCTGGACATAGCACATACGTTATATATTATCTCCACCACACCTATTCTGCTTTATGCAAAGTAAACCTTCATTTTTCCCCACTTTTAATGAATTCAAGTCGTCTATTTTGTCCGTCTATTTTAGTAATTTACCAACATCACATACACTAATCCTTACCTGCTATCATCCGTTCCCTTTGCATTAAAAAATTATCTTTGTCATCCGTCATCCTTTCCCTCCCCTTTATTTCCTCACTATCTTAATTCCTGCATACTTACATTCTACATCCACCTCCCCCAGTAAAAATCCTATTTCCTTCCCAATACCCAACTATTCCGTTTGTAAAGCACCACCAGCTACCCCTCCTCCCTACTTTCTCCTCCTCCCTTAATTCCCCCCCTCTAGTGTCGTTTCTCCTTTACATTCATTATTTCCTATGCTTCACCAGTCCTTAAACTCATTTTCTTTGTATTGTTCTGAGAGCTTCCCTCCCATCTCCCCATACACACATCTTCCAATATTCCTATTTCTTGCTGCAATCATACTTGCTGCAAGCGCCCTGATACGCTCCCTTACCCCCGTGGTTTTCAACCTCCATGACACGCACACATAGTCAACCATTAAGTGCATTAACTCTTCACCTGTTGACTCATACCATTTATATCCAAAACTTATTGCCCTTAATACTGTTATGCCACCCCCTCCTCCCAATTTTCTGCAATGGCCCTACCCATCCTGAAGCTCACCCCTGTTACCCTGAGGCCTCGGATATTCCACTGCAAATAAGCCATGATTTATGGAGAGAAAGATATAAGTGGAAGTGAGAGAAGCTATGGACTAGGGTTAGAAAAGTCCATGTGTGGAGGCAGCGGATGACCTGTAATCAGAGAGGGAGGAGGACGTTGTGAAGGAAGGGGGGGTTGAGACGAAGAAGAGAGATGAGGAACCTCAGATGGAGTAGTGTCCATCATCGGTCCAGTCTCTGAAATATATTCTGCAATAGCTTCCAGTGTTTCGGAAGTCAAAGATGCAGAATGTGAGACTACATTAGAAATGGAAGAAGAGGGAGCAACTATCGGGGAGTCTATAGACTGTACTAAAGTAGAGGATGAGGAGATAGAAGAGGAAACTGTCGTATTGACTTCGGAGGGGACAGGGGATGAAGGTAGTGTATGAGGAGGAGGATGAACCTCCACACACATTACAGAACTAGTTGGAGGCGAAGAACCTGGCAGTAGGGATTTTTTGCCGGGCTTATAAGAAGAAGGGGGGCGCTGAGGTTTAGGTGAAGGACGAGGACGTGTAGACTCAGAACTGTGCGAGTGAATAGAGGAAGGAGTGTGGATAGTATGGGAAACCGAGATAGGGACCTCGGAGCCAAGAACATCAAAAGGATTGGAGACAGGGGTGACTGAGGATGAGGCGACCACAGAGGAAGCCGTGGAAGTTGGGACCCCAGAAGCGGGGCGACGTTTAGGAATGCGAGAATAGGAAATACGGGGAAGTTTCCCTTGAAGGCGAAGATGAGAGACGGCCATAGCATATGAGAAGCCTTCCGCCTCTTTGAGACAACGGATTTCCCGCTCATTCAAGTAAACCTGACAACGGCGAGAATACGAAGGATGTGCCTCATGACAGTTAAGGCAAGAGGGAGGTAGAGTACAAGAAGAACTGGCATGGTCGTCAGCACCACAGACTGGGCATTCGGCCATGAACCTGCAATATTTCGCTGGATGACCAAAATGCCAGCAGTTTCTACACTGTTGTGGTGTAGGGGTCACCTTTCAAACTTGTAAATGTTGACCTGCAATGTAGACCGAAGGTGGAAGTTCACGACAGTCAAATGTTAAACGGGCTATATTGCAAGGATAACGTCTTCACTTATTGGCAGGGAGGACAAAAGTGTCAACTTTAAGGATAGGGAGTTCTTGGAGCTCAAGCTGCTCCAAAATGTCATCACCACATGTCTGAAAATTCCGTTGGACAATGGTGTGGGGTAGAATGATAGTACCATTACAAGAATTGAGAGAATGATGTTTGTCAATAGTGATAGGAATAGTATCTATGGTCGTAAGAAGAGAAAGATCGCGAGCTTGGCCAGCATTCTGGACTGTGATGATGCGAGTGCTGCTCTTGAGAGCGTGAAATGAGATATCTTTACCAACATGGCATAGCAGAGCCTTACCAATACTATGATCTGAAAGATAGGTATTAGGAGAAGTCGGTCGTAGAGTAAAAAACTTTGTCCATTGAGTAGTGTGAAACAAAGTGTTTAGGGGGAGTGCGTGACGAGCTGGTCGTTTCTGAGATGAATGTAAAGGAAGTGTTGAATCGTCATGTAAGGGTCTAGATCGTTTGGGTGTGGGACCGGAGGTGGTCCGACGTGTAACGGGCAAGCAATCCGAAAATTGCCGCACCATTGAGGGAGAAGCCGGAATCAAGGTCAAAGAAGAGCGAAGGTCAGACATGTCAAAAGGGCTAGTCGGAACCCCGGAACCTGAAGCAGGTGACAAACCGGCACCAGCAAGAGGTACAGGGGTATTAGAGGTGTCCGAAGAGTTGTCCGTTAATGAGGTAGGGTCAGAACTGGGTGCGGTATCAGGAAGGGGCCCGGGGGTAGGTTCACGGATTAGGGCATCCATGGTTAGGATGCCCTAAAAAAGGGGGAATGTGGAGGTATAGCTCCTAGGAGGAATGAAAGGGGCATAAATACCCCTCCATGCCCAAGAGGACTCCAACACCGCAAGTAGTGCAGATGCTGCATGGAATCCGTGCCATAACCTACCCTTCATGCCAGTAAACCAACAATCCGGGATAGCACCCTCACATCCACCGAGCCACCTCGGCGGACAAAAGAGAGGGCAGCCGGATATCCGCCACAAAGCATACCTCCTTCGGCCACCCCCCCGAAATCCGAAAGGTGGCCTCCAGAGATACACCCATCGCCCGAAAGATACCCAAAGCCACCCCCGAGAGACCGGAGAGGGATCGGGACATCCCCAGGCGATCCAGATTCCATGGCAAACTACACCACCGCCAAGAACCTCAACGGAATGGGATGGACCACGGTACCCTTCCCACTACCTAGGAACTAGAATGCCTGTGGAGGGAAGCTCCCAGGGTAAAAATGGGAAGGAAATAAGGGAGGAATGAGGAGGAAAGGGAAAAGGGAGGATGGGGAAAATGGGAAAAGGGAGGATGGGGAAAATGGGAAAAGGGAGGATGGGGAAAATGGGAAAAGGGAGGGGGGATTGGGGGGTAATTAGGTTCGGTCTGAGGAAGAAGACCAAGAGGTCCAATTCCTCAGACTGATAGCCTCTTTACCACGACAAGGAGCCCCCCTTAAAGAGGCTCAAAGCCATAGAACTACGGCACGGATCCTGAAAGGATTAAGTGAGGAGCATACTATACTGGTAGCAGGTTTGTGTCAGCCATCTTTAGATAACACTGGTCTGCATTTGGAATGTTTTTCATTTTTATTTTTATTCATGGTTGTGATCTTACATATTCTTGGGCTGCTGATTGTAAATATCTAAAGCATTTTGCTCTATCACATAAGGATTTTGAATAAAATACAAATTAATGATAAAAAAAAGTGAATTTTTAATAAATTGTTACTTTATTAAAATTAGGCAAGTAATAATGGAAAAGCAAATTCTGTTAGTTTTAAGAACAAATGAATTCCAAATCAACATGAATCAAATCATATTATTTTAAAAAAATATGCTTCTAATGGTTAGCCTACATATTGAATCAGATTATTATTATTATAATCAAATAGAAGCGCTAAACCACAGGGGTTATACAGCGCTGCAGGTTATTGCAGGATGCAGGGAGAATGGGTTGTAAGAGGGAGATGGATGATTAGTAGGGTATGGAGTGCAGCAGGATGGTGGATAGTGCAGGGATAGAGGGTAGCAAGAGATCAAGGTAGAAGGGACTGAGGGAGGTGCTAGAGGTATAATCTTCAGAGTTTGTGTAGTAAGTCAGTTTCTGTCAAAAAGTCAACGAGAGAGTCAGGATTAAAGGAGGTCCATCTGCAAGAAGGAAGGTGAAAGGGCCGCAGAGCGAAGACGCCTTTGGAGGTAAATTCTGCGTGCTCGTTGATAGATTGGGCAGTCCAACAGAATATGTCGAACAGACACTGGAACCTGACAATGCTCACAGAGAGGGGCAGGGAGCCTCTCCATGAGATACCCGTGAGTAAGACGAGTGTGGCCGATGCGAAGATGGGAGAGTGTAGTCTCCCAACCTCGATATTGGTGACAAGAAGAAGGCCAGAAACCTATAACTGGTTTAATAGAATGAAGTTTGTTATTCAGCAGGTCAGACCAGCGTTGTTGCCAATGGGTGCGAAGGTGGGTAGCAATGACCGCAAAATAGTCCGTAAAAGGAACACCCACGCGGTGTACACCGATGGTTCTAAGTCATCAGACGGCGTCGGATTCACAGCAGTGTTTCCGGACAGCGTCGTGCGAGGGCATCTATTATCCTCGGCTAGCATATTTACGGCTGAATTGTATGCCATTCTTGTGGCACTTATTCGTATTGCATCTATGCCTGTGTCATAATTTGTGGTCGTTTGAGACTCCCTTAGTGGTTTACAGGCTATCCGAAAATTTGATACACCTCACCCCCTAGTTCTTCATATCCACCTTTGGTTATGCTGTTTCTCTAGAAAACACAAAGATATTGTTTTTTGTTGGGTCCCTGGTCATGTTGACGTACAGGGCAATGAACAGGCAGACACTGCTGCGCAGTCAGCAGTACATGACCTTCCAGTTTTATATAGAGGTGTTCCATTCACGGATTATTTTGATGTCATTGCTACCCACCTTCACACCCGTTGGCAACAACGCTGGTCTGACCTTCTAAATAACAAACTTTATTCTATTAAACCGAGTATAGGTTTCTGGCCTTCTTGTCACCAATGTCGAGGTTGGGAGACTACTCTCTCCCGTCTTCGCATCGGCCACACTCGTCTTACTCATGGGTATCTCATGGAGAGGCTCCCTGTCCCTCTCTGTGAGCATTGTCAGGTTCCAGTATCTGTTCGCCATATTCTGTTGGAATGCCCACTCTATCTACGAGCACACAGAATTTACCTCCAACGCCGTCTTCACTCTGCTGCCCTTTCTTTACCTTCCCTTCTTGCTTATGGGCCCTCCTTTAATCCTGACTCTCTCACAGCAACTGACTTACTACACAAACTCTGAAGATTATACCTCTAGCACTCCCCTCAGTCCCTTCTATCTCAATCTCTTGCTACCCCTCTATCCCTGCACTATCCACTACCCTTCTGTACTCCATACCGTACTAATCATCCCTCTCCCTCTTACAACCCATTCTCCCTGCATCCTACCCTGCCCAGCTGTGCTGTATGACCCCTGTGGTTTAGCACTTCTTTTGATTATAATAATACTGTATGTCTTTTAACCCTTTCAGGGTCCAGAGGCCAAATCTCAAAGTGTGAGCCAGGGTCCAAGAACTTAAAAAAAAAAAAAATTCTTACAGAATTAAAGATAATTTTCTGTAGGTAATAAAACAAAACAAAAATTCCGATCAGTAGTTACCGAGATATAGAGGCGTGAAGTTGACCCTCAATGACTGGGTGGTGGCAACATCTGCGACTTCTGAAAAGTCGCATTTTTTTTATTTTACGTTTTTGTTACTTTTTTCTTTTCTAATATTTCCCTTTTTCCAGTAACTTTTGTGGCCTGTGAGACCAGTATAATATATAATTGTACACTCATCAACACAATAACCACACTAATTTGTTTATCATTATATTGCTTACAAGACTTGTTTACAAGTTTATTGTAAATAAAATAATGATGAAAATATTTGTGCGGGTATTGTGTTGAATACAACGGTACCATATGGTACAATGTTCCATATGGTACCCTGTACAATATGGTACAATGTACCATATGGTACAGATACAGGGATCCCAATGGAAATAAGTCACCCTGACTTTTTTGGTTTATCCTAGGATCTTTACACATATGCTGCATGCTTGTGGCACCATATGGTACATTGTACCATATGGTACTATATGGTACCGTTGTATTCAACACAATAACCGCACTAATATTTTCAACATTATTTTTACAATAATTGTTTACAACAAAAAATATGCAAAAATGTTGTATACAGTGGTCCCTCGACTAACGAAATTAATCCGTTCCAGGAGCTAGCTCTTAACACTAAAAATTCGTAATTTGAAACCTTATTTCTCATAAGAAATAATGTAAATACAATTAATCCGTTTCCACCCAAAAATTTTCACCAAAAATTCATTTTTTTAAAGAATAAATACTATAGTTTTACATACAGAAAACAATGAGAAATAAATATAAAGCACTAATTATAATGGACAAATGAACAGTTAAATAAGTTTTACCTTTATTGAAGAGACTTGTTGGCGTATGAGAGAGTTTGTTTGGAGGCAGGACAAAATAGTCCTTCAGTATGACAATAATATCAACTCTACAGCTTATTTATCTAGCACAATTCATCTAATATGACATAATAAACAATATTAATAACATAGAAACATGATATAAACTCTAGAATGAATAAAACATGTCATTACGAATCTAAGGACTGGTGGAGTGTGTTGTGTTGTTGTTGGGTATAAGGGCCACTGACCATAAGCCGTGGTGGTAGTCGGTTTCAGCAGAAAGCAACCACCACTATCACACAAACAATGTGCATAATTTATAAATAAGAAATATTTACACTTTAATTTATAAATAAGAAATATTCACACTTATATAAATAAGAAATATTTACACTTACCTTGAAGATGGTGGCAGAGGACGGCGCTCTTGTCAGTGTCCCTATACTATTCCTCAAACATTGTAGAAGTTAAGTTTCTTGTCGTCATTTTCTATCGATTAATCGCTTAACTTACTTAAGTAAGTTTATTCAGGTATACACAAATCCAGTTAAACATAGATTATCATACATAGCAGCATATGTGTAGAAAACCTAGGATAACCCAAAAAAGTCAGACAGTGACTTATTTCCATTGCTACACTGTTAATGATACACTTATCACTGGCTGGTGCTATAGCCTTTATCGACTTGTGAAGCTTCTTTGGACCCATGGTGACTTATTTCACAGTGACAGTCACTAAACCAGCAATAAACACAATAAATTTATTGTGAAATGTTTGAAAGAGCACGTTGGGTAATGTTCTCTCAAGTGTAAACAACGCTAGACTGGTGTCCTGTCCGCTTCACCACGCAAGCGCGGGGCAGGCGTACAGGTCTGGTACGGCTCGCTACACAAGTTAATGCTCGCTACATGAGAAAAATATTTAGCGAAAAAAGCGCTCATTACACGATTTTCTCGTTATATAGAATTGTCGTTAGTCGAGGGTCCACTGTACGTATTAGTAATGTTCTATTATATATTCACATATGTATAGTCATTGGACATGTTCCTAGAGGTGGATGACGAAGTGCTTTGTCTTGGAAACTGCTGAGTCAGTGGCTTGGGTCCCAGACTCACTCCTGGTCTGGGCTGGTGCCTCGTGGTACCACCACCACCTACTGACCATACGGTACAGGGTACCATATGGTACAGATACAGGGATCTCTATGGAAATAAGTCACCCTGACTTTTGGGTTATCCTAGGATCTTTACACATATGCTGCTATGTATGATAATCTATGTAACTATTTGTGTACACCCGAATAAACTTACTCGAGCGTATGTGGCGTCGTAAGTTAGTTTATTCAGGTATACACAAATACAGTTACATAGATTATCATATATAGCAGCATATGTTAGGAGAACCTAGGATAAACCAAAAAAGTCAGACTAATTTCCATTAGGGTCCCTGTACCATATGGTACAATGTACCATATGGTACAATGGTACCATTGTACCATATGGTTCAAAATCATAGAATTCCTCTTCAGATCCACTTCCATCAGTGTTAGAACTATAACTTGGGAAGAGGAGAGTCAGAATTCGCCCAGGGAGTGAGAGCTTCTTTGCCGCCAGGCATGGTGAACAAAGTGTACTGAGGCGGCATTCCCACAATGCCATGCGGGCACCCAGATTTTCTGTTTACTGCGCACACTGACCACACAGACCCATTCTCTTAGATATAGGCCTACCAGCCTTCTTGCGCTAAATTTGAGGCAGCTAGAATTTTGGCATAGTTCTACGGTTTGGACCCTGTCTTCAAAGCCGTAGAACTATGGCACGGACCCTGAAAGGGTTAAGGAACAATATGGAATTTAACTATGCACTTTTCAGGCTACTAAATGGTAATACAATATACAATAAATAAAATTGCCACTAGTAAAATGGCAGCCACTAATTTCCTCTTAATCCTAATTATGAATAAGGCATGCTATGCAGATTGTCAGATCATCTTGAGTTCAGACTACCTTGATAGGTTGTCCTGTTCATCAGAGAGCATAATTTCATTTCAGACACTTTCTCCAATGCCCTGACATGTTTGCTTTGTCCTCCCTTCTAATAGTCAAACCTTGTTTCATCTAACATTCTTGCAGATGCCTTCCCTCTGTGTATGTGAAAGTATGTAAAAATCTGTATACAGTAAAGCCCTGCTTTACGGCATTCCGCTAATATGAACATTTCAAATTATGACCAAAACTCGCTATACAGCCCCCCACCTGACTTTCTAATACGGCCACCGCGCCCCACCCAGTTTGTATACATTCTCTGTCAGCACCGCGTCTCTCCATTATGTCTGGAAACTTTCCAAAATTTCAAGTTTTAAAGTTTTTTCATGTTTTTTTTTTTAACACATCGATCGTTTCCCACCAAGGCAAGGTGACCCAAAAAGAAAGAAAAAACCCAAAATAAAGAAAAAATACTTTCATCATTCAACACTTTCACCATCACTCATACATAATCACTGTCTTTGCAGAGGTGCTCAGATACGACAGTTTAGAAGTCCCACCAAACTGCCAATATCCCAAACCCCTCCTTTAAAGTGCAGGCATACCTTTACCTTTGATATACCTTTGAAGAGTTTCGAGAGTATCTACTCTCTGAGCCCGGCCATGGGCCAGGCTCGTCTGGTGCTTGCCTGGTCAATCAGGCTGTTGCTGCTGGAGGCCCGCTGCCCCACATATCCATCACAGCCTGGTTGATCTGGCACCTGGTGAAGATATTTGTCCAGTTTCCTCTTGAAGGCTTCTACACTGGTTCCAGCCGTGTTTCGGATATCTTCTGGTAAGATGTTGAATAGTCTGGGACCCCGGATGTTAATACAGTGCTCCCGTATTGTCCCCACCGCACCCCTGCTCCTCACTGGGTTTATTTTACACTTTCTCCCATATCTCTCACTCCAGTATGTTGTTATGGCAGTGTTCAGATTTGGGACCAGGCCCTCAAGTACTTTCCATGTATATATTATCATGTATCTCTCTCTCCTCCGCTCTAATGAGTACATGTTCAAGACTTGAAGGCGTTCCCAATAATTTAGATGTTTCAATGGCTCAATGTGAGCCGTAAACGATCTCTGGATTTGTTCCAGCTCTGCTATTTCTCCTGCCCTGAACGGGCCGTCAGCACTGAGCAGTATTCTAAGTGAGGGAGCACTAGCGATTTGAATAGTGTCACCATCGGCATTATTTCCCTTGTTTTGAAAGTTCTCAATACCCACCCCGTCATCTTCCTGGCTGTTGTGATCTTTGTCTTGTTATGGTCTTTAAACGACAGATCAGCAGACATAATTATTCCCAAGTCCTTTACGTGTTCCTTTCGTTCTATGTGGTGACCCTCTTGCGTTTTGTATATAGTGTTCCTTTTGAGTTCTTCATTTTTCCATACCTAAGCAGCTGAAACTTATCACCATTGAACGTCATGTTGTTCTCCACTGCCCATTGGAAGACCCTGCTTATGTCCTCCTGTAATTTTTCAGTGTCCTCTACCGTAGTGACTTTCATGCTTATTTTAGTGTCATCTGCAAATGATGATACAAAAGTGTGCTGGGTGTTTTTATCTATGTCTGCTATGAGGATGAGAAACAGCAGAGGTGCCAGGACAGTGCCTTGGGGCACTGAGCTTTTGACCTCGCTGATGCTGGATCTTGCCCTGTTCACTACTACTTTTTGTGTTCTTTGTGTTAGGAACTCAAAAATCCATCTGCCTACCTTCCCCGTAATGCCTATGGCCCTCATTTTGTGCGCTATCACTCCATGATCGCATTTGTCACACGCCTTTGCAAAATCTGTGTAAATCACATCTGCGTTTTGGTCGTCCTCCAATGCCTCCGTAATTCTGTCATAATGGTTCAGCAGCTGTGACAGGCATGATCGACCCGCTCTAAAGCCATGCTGGTTCGGGTTATGTTGGTTGTGCTGGTCCATGAACTTTGTGATCTGCCGTCTCATCACTCTTTGTACTTCCCATTTCCAGGACTCAAGTCCGGCTAACCGGTTTCCCTGAATCCCTTCACAAAATATTACCCTGCTCACACTCCAACAGCTCATCAGGTCCCAAAAACCATTCATCTCCATTCACTCCTAACATGTTCATGCATGCTTGCTAGAAGTCCAAGCCCCTCACCCACAAAACCTCCTTTATTCCCTCCCTCCAACCTTTTCGAGGATGACCCCTACCCCGCCTTCCTTCCCCTACAGATTTATACACTAAGTAATTCTTTGTTTCATTCTCTCTAAATGACCAAACCACCTCAACAACCCATCTTCAGCCCTCCGACTAATACTTTTAGTAACTCCACACCTCCTAATTTCCACACTCCTAATTCTCTGCATAATATTTACACCACACATTGCCCTTAGACAGAACATCTCCACTGCCTCCAGCCGCCTCTTCACTGCAGCATTTACAACCCAAACTTCACACCCATATAAGAGTGTTGGTACAACTGTACCTTCGTACATTTCCTCCATGAATAACGTTTTTTGTCTCCATAGCTACCCCAACGCACCACTCGCCTTTTTTTCCTTCATCAATTCTATGGTTAACCTCATCCTTCATAAACCCATCCACTGACAAGTCAACTCCCAAACATCTGAAAACATTCACTTCTTCCATACTCCCTCTCTCCAATGTGATATCCAATTTTTCTTTAAGTCGTTTGATACCCTCATCACCTTACACTTATCTATGTTCACTTTCAACTTTCTACCTTTACACACTCTCACAAACTCATCCATTAACCTTTGCAACTTTTCTTTAGAATCTTCCAAAAGCACAGTATCATCAGCAAAAAGTAACTGTCAACTCCCATTTTGTATATTTGATTCCCCAAAATTTAATCCCACCCCTCCCCAACACCCTAGTATTTACTTCTTTCACAACCCCATCTATAAATTATTAACCCTTTGGGGGTCCAAAGACCCTCTCCGAAACTCGTTCTCAGGGTCCCAGAATTTAAAAAAAAAAAAATTATTTTTCTTATGAAATGATATTTTTTTTTCTAAATCTAATAGGCTAAAAAAAAAATTTTTTGCGATCAATACTTACTGAGATATAGAGGCTTGAAGTTGACAGAAAGTGAACCGCTTACGGTAACATCGCCGACTGCCTGTCACCCGGTAATAGTTTATTTATTTTTTTATACTTTTTTCTTTTATTTTTTAACATTTTATTTTGTCAAGTAACTTTTATGTCCTGTGAGACCAATATAAACCATATTTTGTATATATACACTCCTTGTATACTACACAATAACTGCTGGCTGACCAGCTGGCTGGCTGGCCGGCTGGCCGGCTGGCTGGCTGGCTTGCTGACCAGTTGGCTGACTGGCTGGCTGGCTGGCTGACCAGCTGGCTGGCTGGCTAGCTGACCAACTGGCTGGCTGGCTGGATGGATGGCCAGCTTGCTGGCTGACCAGCTAGCTGGCTGGCTGACTGACTGACTGTGTCTCTATCTCACAGGAACACATAAATAGAATTATACAGTGTAAATTACATAGGATACACGGGAGAATATAACAATAATAAGACGTGTGTCAGTCTTATCACTAATCTAATTACAGCAGTGACATTTGATGAGGGGTGAGCGTCCTCTTATCTTATTATTATCGCTAAACTAATTAGTGCTGACATTTGATGAGGGTACAATGCCTTCGCTTTATTTGTTTTCACTGTTTTATCTGCCTCTATATCTGTTTGTCTGTCTGTCTGTCTATCTGTTTGTCTCTCTGTCTCAAAGAGAGCAAATAGTAGTCACATCTGAGTCCTGATACATATTATTTGCCAATCTGAATTTTTTGGTTATCCTAGGTAATTTACACTATGTGTAATTGTATTTGTGTGTACCTGTGTGACAGACAGACAGACAGACAGACAGGCAGGCAGGCAGGCCGGCCTCCCTGCCTGCCTGCCTGCCTGCCTGCCTGCCTGCCTGCCTGCCTGCCTGCCTGCCTGCCTGCCTGCCTGCCTCCCTCCCTCCCTGCCTGCCTGCCTCCCTCCTTCCCTGCCTGCCTGCCTCCCTCCCTGCCTGCCTCCCTCCCTCCCTGCCAGCCAGCCTGCCTGCCAGGAGTGACATTTGATGAGGGGTTAGCCTCGTCTTATCACCAAACTAATGAGAGTGATGACATTTGACAAATGAGGGTACACTGCCTTCCCTTTATTTGTTTTCACTGTTTTATCTGTCTGTCTGCTTGTCTCTTTTTCTGTCTCTGTCTCAGATACATACTATTTGCCAGTCTGGATTTTTTGGGTTATCCTAGGTAATTTACACTATGTATTTATCCTATGTATTTATCCTAGGTTATTTACACTATGTATTTATGTGTACCTGTGTGACAGAGCCAGCTAGCTAGCCAACCAACTAGCTAGCCAGCCAGCTAGCCTTCTCCCCCACTGTCTTGCCCACCCCCCACTGTCTTCCCCACCCACCCCACTGTCTTCCCCACCCACCGCACTGCCTTCCCTACCACTCACACTGCCGGAGTGAGGTATTCCTTACCGCATGGCTTGGTGACAAAGGTGCACTGAATTACAACTCCCACAATGCAATGCGGGTGCATAGATTTTTTTTCCTACTGCGCACACTTACCACATAGACCCATTCTATCACATGTAGGCTTACCAGCTCTCTCCCCCTCGATTTGAAGCCGCTAGAAATTATGTGTACTAGTACAGTGAAGCCCCGGTGTTCGACGGCGTGGGAGCTCGGCCAAATCGGTGTTCGATGGTTTTTTTTACAATATTTTTGACTCGGTATTAGGCGGCTACTCGGAGTTGGGCGAGTCGGCTATCCATCCCGGACGCGTACGCGTGTGGCCGTGGCCCAGCTGGGCGCAAAGGCACTCAGTGTGTTATTGTTTACAAGCGAGCGAATACTACCCACGCACCACCCACGCATTCATACCATATACAGTGGTACCCTGACTTACGATATTTTTTCATTCCAGAATGCTGTTCAAGTGCCATTACCAAACGAATTTATCTCCATAAGAAATGATGTAAAATAGACTAGTCCTTTTAGACCCCCAAAATTACACTTACAAAAGCATTTAAAAAAATAAATTTACATAAAAGGGTGAGTTTGGGTACCATCGTAAGTCGGGGTACCACTGTATATTGTCATTATTCCAGTGTTTTTAGTGCTTGCAACTGCTAAATAAGCCACCATGGGTCCAAAGAAAGCTCCTAGTGCCAAGCCTGTGGTAAAGAATGTGCAGGGAGTGAAGCATTCATGCAGGGAGTGTAGCATTTATGCAGGGAGTGTAGCAGGCATGCAGGGAGTGTAGCAAGGATGCAGGGAGTGTAGCATGGATGCAGGGAGCGTAGCATGGATGCAGGGAGCGTAGCAGGGATGCAGGGAGTGTAGCAGGGATGCAGGGAGTGTAGCAGGCATGCAGGGAGTGTAGCAGGGATGCAGGGAGTGTAGCAGGGATGTAGGGAGTGTAGCAGGGATGCAGGGAGTGTAGCAGGGATGCAGGGAGTGTAGCAAGGATGCAGGGAGTGTAGCAAGGATGCAGGGAGTGTAGCAGGGATGCAGGGAGTGTAGCAGGCATGCAGGGAGTGTAGCAAGGATGCAGGGAGTGTAGTAGGCATGCAGGGAGTTTAGCATTCATGCAGGGAGTGTAGCATTCAAAGAAAAAGGCCAGTAACCCCAGAAAAGAACTTGGTACCTGCAGTGTTAATGGAAGGGGATTCCCCTACCAAACACTAGCAGGTACCACCTTCTTCCCTCCTCCCGTCCTCCACACATCAACAACTCTTCAATAAATGTAAGTGACATGTTATTGTACTATTTATTTCTTATTTTTTTTATAAAACTGTGTTTAATTTAATGTCAAAAAGTTCTAAAAAATATTTTATTTTAATACTTTTGGATGTCTGGAACGGATTAATTTTATTTCCATTATTTCTTATGGGGAAAATAGAATCGGAGTTCGACCAAACCGGTGGTCGACGGGCCCCCTGTGAAGGATTGCCGACGAGAACCGGGGGCTCACTGTACATGGAAAACCCTGGAGCGTAAGCCGTACTAGTATGGCCGAAACCCTGAAAGGGTTAAACAACCATGGTGACATTACACATACCTGTCTAAGACCTACTTTTACCAGGAAGTAATCTCCCTCTCTCCTACACACCCTAACCTGAGCCTCACTATCCTCATAAAAACTCTTTACAGCATTTAGTAGCTTACTACCTATTCCATACACTTGTAACATCTGCTACATTGCTCCCCTATGTTTTATATATACAAGTACTGTACTCTGATAATTATACTTATGTGTACCTGTACCTAAATAAACTTACTGTGCTGGCATGCAGGTACACATTTAAATCACTAAGAGTGTCTTATTAGTCTTGACGCCATATTAATAATAATAATAATATGCAATAATAATCACTCTGAGGTGCATTAAATGTGGTATATTATGTTAATATATATATTTTCATTAATCCATCAATGATATTTTTAAAATTATATGTATAATAAACACGCTACGTAACATATAAACATGATAAATACACCCCACAGTAGAATAAATTAACATTAATATGAGATTTTACGTGTAGGATGAACGTGTATCAACCAAAACAGGATGCATTCGTCTATTTACATCCTACGCGTCTCTCTCCTCTCGTTATTCATTTTACTTTGTTTACTCACCTCTCACCCTACATTAAAACTACAGATATTTTAAGGTAAATAATGAGTGTACTGTATATGCATTATATTGCTCTGGGGTGCTTTAATGTCTTAGTACAGTGGTACACCGGTTTACGTAATTAATTCATTCCAGAATGCTGTTCAAGTGCCGTTACCAAACGAATTTGTTCCCATAAGGAATAATGTAAATTAGATTAGTCCTTTTAGACCTCCAAAAATACACTTACAAAAGCACTTACAAAAATACACTTACATAATTGTTCGAGTTTGGAGCAGTACGTAAACTGGGGGTCCACTGTATATTATGTGTGGGTCGGGTGGTCTGGCTGGCTACCATACCTCCCACACCTGACTTCTTACAATAAATACTACTCACCTCTCACCCTACATTAAGACTACAAATCTTTTAAGGTAAATAATGAGTGTACTGTGTGTATATTTTACTTTTTATTGTTTTTAATGCCTAGTTCTATTGCTAACTTAATATATGTTAGTGTAAACTTATTATCTGGCATTTATATGCATTTATAAGTGGAAAAAAATGGCGTTCTGCTTTCTGACGGTAGCCTGAAACCTAACCTGCCATATAAATATTTTTCCTTTTAATATTGTTAAGTATGTATTTTGAAATTGAGCTCAAGCCATTTTCTCTGGGGTGTCTCCTGAAGTCATTCCAAATGTAGTCATTGCGTTGTTCTTAGGCACATCAGGAAGGTGCAAATCTGAAAGATAAGATAATTTTAAGACCTTATATGCCGGTTCTTCTATAACTATAGTATTATTGTTATTCATAGTGCTAAACACATGAGTCATAGAGCACAGTTCTTTGAACTATACCTCTCAAGGAAGGTTCTTTCATGGGTTTAGCATTTTACATATTTTTATAATATTCTTGTTCCTGGGAATTGGACCTGCCCTCCCCTTTCTATAATACAGTGGTACCTCTACTTACGAGCAAAATTCATTCCAGTCGGCTATTCAAGTGCCGATACCGAAGGAATTTTTTCCCATAAGAAATAATGAAAATTAGGTTAATCCATTTCAGACCCCCAAAAAATCACTTACAAAAGCACCTACAAAAATACACTTACATAATTGTTCGAGTTGGGAGCTGCTCGTAAGTAGAGGTACCACTGTACAGTGGACCCTCGGTTTTCGTCAATAATTCTTTCCAGAATGCTGTTTGAGTTCCGTTACCAAACGAATTTGTTCCCATAAGGACAAATGTAAATTACATTAGTTGTTTCAGACCCCCAAAAATACACTTACAAAAGCTCTTACAAAAATACACTTACATAATTGTTCGAGTTGGGAGCTGTACGAAAACCGAGGGTCCACTGTAATAATAATAATACGTACAGTGGACCCCCAGATTACGTCATTATTTCGTTCCAGAATGCTGTTCAAGTGCCGTTACCGAATGAATTTGTTCCCATAAGGAATAATGTAAATTAGATTAGTCTTTTTAGACCCCCAAAAATACACTTACAAAAGCACTTACAAAAATACACTTACATAATTGTTCGAGTTTGGAGCAGTACGTAATCCGGGGGTCCACTGTAATATATTTTTATTTCATTGCAAGTCGTATGTAAATGCCTACCATTTCCTGATGCGCTGTATGACCCCTAGGGGTTTAGCACTCCCCATAAATGTAATAATAATAATTCTGTAAACTAATGTTTTCCACTATTTATATTAATTTCTATATTAGAGCTAAAAAAAAAAAATGAGCTACTATGCTCTTACCTAGATCAAGTGAGATTATGTCCTGCCCAAACCTCGCAAGGTAAATATGTTAGGGGTTACCATTTTATATTTAAAACCAAATAACCTTAACCTATTCAGTGAAGATCCAAACAAAGTAATAATGGAACAAACCCACATTGAGAATGAGGATATTAGTGAATGCCATTATGAGCAAAACTGCCTCAGATGATGTAGAAACTATTGTGACAAGCTGTGATACTGCACACACTGGTCATCTAAAAATATGGCAGATTTACTAACTACTATCCCTATGACAGGTTTCAAGAGTTTTTTTTTTTACCTTTGTAGCCCAGCCTGGGGCCAGATTTTTCAGCTGATTGCCTATTCAATTAGGCTGCTGGTGTTGGTGGCCTGCTGGCTCATATTCATCAATCAGCACATAATGTTATCAATACTAACTTCTAAGATTATAATGTTACAGCTTCCATACTTTACACTTCATGTCACTGATACTGCAGTATATGGACATACAATTGTTTACATATAGGCAGTAGAGATCCTACATGTGTGGGGTAAAGCTCATTATCAGAATATCATCAATAATAACTTAATGAACTGTCTGTAGAAACCGCCTGTTAAAAAAATAATTTAAATAGTTTTTATCATTTTTTTGTTCTGACCATCTACTCTACATTAGAGAAGTTTCATAATTTAAAAACCAGTAGTTAATGGGCTGTTACATTCATCAGAATGTAATTTAAAAAAAAAAAAGTTGCATTAGCCAATTTGAAATTACAGAGGAACCCCGAGTTTTGGCCGTAATCCATTCCAGCAATATTTCCCATAAGAAATAAAGTAAATCCAATTAATCCGTTCCTGCTGTCAGGAGGCATGACAAAATAGTACTTCAATATGACGCTATTATCAACTCTACGGCTTATTTATCTATCACAATTCATCTGTGACATAATAAACAATATAAATAACATAAAAACCTGATATACACTCTAGAATAAATAAAATATGTATATCATTACATATGTGGTGGCGGGGGAGGAGGTGATCGCAGGCATTCTTCCTCCAGCTATGAAAATGTCTTCCCATTCTTTCCTCCTTCAGATGTGTTAGTATAAGAGAAAATGGAGTTTGTAATGCTAACTGCATTAGATCACTTCTTTCATAAGAAAACCATAAGTAGGAATGAAATGGTGTACGTACACCATTTATATACCTTGCAGAAGATAGACAGAGTGGCTTATGCTGTCAGGAGTTTATTTCGTTTCATCCTTTTTTCTATTGCTTAATCGCTACACTCTTAATGCTACACTTTGTCACTGAACTTAAACCCTTTAGGGGTCCAAGGGGTCTCTCTGAAACTCGTTCTCAGGGTCCACGAATTTCAAAAATATATATATATATATATATTTTCTTATGAAATGATAGAGAATCTTTTTCCGATCATAACGCCACAAAAATTATGAAATTTGATCAAAAACTAACGGAATTATGCTTTCGCGAAGTTAGCGGTATCCATGACAATTACGCATTGGCGATTTCGCCCAATTTGAGCCCTATTTAAGGCAAACTCCAATGTTTCAGTCTACTAAAATTATAGCTATTTCGCTAGAACTCCATTTCTTCTATTGATTGAGTACAAGAAACTGCCTATTTACCAATTTCAACTACCCAAAATAGTGGTCAGAAAATGACAATTTGGCCAATTTCAAACAAATTTCAAACGATGCCAATTTCAAAATAGGGTCCATAATAAACAAGGCAGACATTCCTGGCACTAAAATAACATCTTCTCTGTTCATTAGTCACATCTCCAGGCCCCTCTTACATTACTTTTGCTTTCCATTTTGAATTTTTATTCTCACAAAAAATAGAAGATTTACTGTTATGTATACAACTGCATCATTGTAAAAATGGTATAAGTAATATCAGCGCACTCGTGCAAAAATATTAGACTCTCCAGTTGATGTGTATTGGACGCATGGTGTGATTTGTTTACAATTGAACATCAGCCAAAATCGAACATTTTCACTACTTTGCGCTCAGTTTCAAGGTACTTGTCATCATGAAACCAGTCAAAATTATCTCTATTTCTGTAATATATCATCTATTCTATAAAATGAGACTAAGAAAACGAGAATACAAGCATAAATACCATACGAAAATAGACTGCAAAGTCGCTGTTTTAAACCAAAAACACAGTCAGAGGTTTTTTTTCCTCATTATGCACTGTGGTGTGCAGGAATTTTTTTATACTGCACAGACCCATTCTATCACATCTAGGCCTAACAGCCTGTTTCTGCTTGATTTGAGGGCGCTAGAATTTAGGCGTACTAGTACGTCAATAACCCAGGGCGTAAACCATACTAGTATGACCAAAACCCCAAAAGGGTTAAATTAACACACTATGGCATAAGAGGGCACTCCCTCAACTACCTAAAGTCATACCTTAGTAACAGAAGCCAATATGTGTACACAAATGGAGCTAACTCTTCCACACAACCAATTACAGTCAGCATCCCGCAAGGAAGTGTTCTTGGCCCACTCCTCTTCCTCATTTACATCAATGACCTATCGAATGCTTCACAACTACTCAAACCCATATTATTTGTAGATGACACAACATACGTCTTCTCTCATCCAAACCCAGTCATACTAACCAACACTGTTAATACTGAATTGCAGAAAATATCTACCTGGATGATGACTAATAAGCTAACTCTCAATACTGACAAAACCTATTTCATTCAATTTGGAAACAGAGCTACAAATGTTCCACTTAACTTAACGCTAAACGGTTCACCCATCACAAGACTCACAGAGGGAAAATTCCTAGGGATCCACCTTGACAGTAGCCTCAAATTCCAGACACATATACAGTGGACCCTCGCTATTCGAACACTCCAAAACTCACCCTTTTATGTAAGTATATTTTTGTAAGTGCTTCTATAAGTGTATTTTTGGGGGTCTGAAATGGACTAATCTAATTACATCATTCCTTATGGGAATAAATTCGTTTGGTAACAGCACTTGAACAGCATTCTGGAATGAGGGTGAGTTTTGGAGTGTTCAAATAGTGAGGGTTCACTGTACAACAAATTTCCAAGAAAATCTCCAAAACAGTAGGCATACTATCAAAGATACAGTACTATGTTCCACAATCAGCTCTCTTTCCATTGTATCATTCACTTATCTACCCTTATCTCACCTATGGAATTTGTGCATGGGGATCAACAACATTCAATCACCTAAGACCACTAATAACCCAACAAAAGGCTGCAGTCAGAATGATAACAAATTCCCACTTCAGACAACATACTCCACCAATATTCAAAAGTCTAAAACTACTCACCGTCAAGAACATCCATACTTATTATTGTGCCTACTACATTTATAGAACACTACACTCAAACATAAACCCTCCACTCAAACTTCTCCTCAACCTTAATTAACAGGACGCACGACCATAGCACTAGACACAGATCACTGTTTGATGTACCCCGTGTCCATATCACACTGCGCAAAAACTCTATGCACATAAAGGGCCCCAAAATGTGGAATTCATTACCAGTAAAGTAACCCAGTCTGAACATCAATTTAAGACTTCTCAAAAACCACATACTCACCCTAAACTAAAAACTCAATATGTACTCAATACTTAACTTTACCAAATAATATAATTTAATTATTTACTATTGATATGAACAACCTGCAAAATACTACAGTGGAACCCCGGTTACGATAATTCTTCCAGAAGCTGCTCAAGTGCTTACCAAACGCAATTACTCCCTAAGAAAAATGTCAATAGTAGTCTATTTAGACCCCCAAAATACACTTACCAAGCATTTAAATAATAACTTACATATTTGACGATTTGGTGAATCGTAAACCGGAAAATACTACAGTGGAACCCCGGTTAATGAAAAAAATTCATTGCAGAAGCCTGCTCAAGTGCTATTACCGAACGAATTTACTTCCTTAAGAAAAAATGTCATTTAGGTTAGTCTATTTCAGACCCCCAAAAATACACTTCCACAAGCACTTACAATATTATACTTACATAATTGCACGATTTCCGGGGTGTTCGTTAACCGGGGTTCCACTGTACTTTCAACTTGTCCCAATGGTATATCCCCAGATTGTTAATTTGAGTAAACTTGCTGTCTGCTATAATAAAAAACAGATGTACAACTCAAACAAACTACAGTGGTACCCCGACTTACGATGGTCCCCAAACTCACCCTTTTATGTAAGTTTATTTTTTTAAATGCTTTTGTAAGTGTAATTTTGGGGTCTAAACAGACTAGTCTATTTTACATAATTTTTATGAGATAAATTGTTTGGTAATGGTTTGAACAGCATTCTGGAATGAAAAAATATCGTAAGTCGGGGTACCACTGTATGATCAATTTCTCTAGTAGTACAGTGGACCCCCGAGTTTCGATCACCTCAAACCTCGAACAATTATGTAAGTGTATTATTGTAAGTGCTTTTGTAAGTGTATTTTTGGGGTCTGAAATGGACTAACCTACTTTACATTATTCCTTAAGAGAGCAAATTCGTTCGGAAATGGCACTTGAACAACCTTCTGGAACAAATTATGGCCGAAACTCGGGGGTCCACTGTATTAAGTAGTCTGTAAGCCATTAAATTTAATCTGCCCATAATGCCATGACATGATAATGGCTCTCTTTGCACTGCAACTCATTACTGTAATTATATAATCTCAATGTAAACTTGCAAGTACAGTGGTACCCCGACTTACGATGGTCCCCAAACACACCCTTTTATGTAAGTTTATTTTTTTAAATACTTTTGTAAGTGTAATTTTGGGGGTCTAAAAGGACTAGTCTATTTTACATCATTTCTTATGGAGATAAATTTGTTTGGTAATGGCACTTGAACAGCATTCTGGAATGAAAAAATATCGTAAGTCGGGGTACCACTGTAAATAAAAATTTGAATTTGAATTTATTGTTCTAGAGTACTTTAAATGCCTAGTACAGTGGACCCCCGAGTAATGAGCACCCCGGAAATCGTACAATTATGTAAATATAATATTGTAAGTGCTTCTGTAAGTGTATTTTTGGGGTCTGAAATGGACTAACCTACTTGACATTATTTCTTAAGGGAGTAAATTCGTTCGGTAATGGCACTTGAGCAGGCTTCTGGAATGAATTTTGCTCATTACTCGGGGGTCCACTGTATATAATGTGTGAGTGGGGTAGCCACATGGGGGTTACATACCTACCACACTTTGACACCCACCTACCTTACTATTCACCTTGCACCCTATATTAAGACCATTAAGACTACAAATATTCCTTGGTGAGGGGCACCTCTGCCTTAACCACTGCCTCAACCACTGCCTCTACCACTGCCTCCACCACTGCCTCGCAACATCAGCTTTCTTGATTTCTTTTTTCTTCGCCAAGATAGAAATGATTGTTGATTTGTTTTTGTCATACATCCTGGCAAGCTGGAGCACACACACACCACTCTCGTGGTTAATTATGTAGCAGTCGCACTCAACAAGCACAAAATACAATGAATTATTGTGAAATGTTTGGATGAGCACGCAGGGTAATGTTCACTCAAGGAGAAACTGTTATGTTGTTTTCCCTTTTGTTTTGATGGTATGGTTCTCACTACATGTTCTAGTGTAGGGTAGCTTACATAAAGGCCTTATAAAGTCTAGGGTAATACTTACATTCATGATCCTCAGTTAGTAGAATCTTTCACCAACCCTCTCAATAGGTTATTTAACCCGTAAACGGTCCAAACTTATATATACGCTAGTACCGCTACTGCCCCAAACGTATATTTATGTTTTATTTTTCATTCCTTCAAAATTGGCGCAATAGGCCTGAGTCGCCTAGACATGAGAGAATGGGTCCGCACACTCAGTGTGCGCTGTATGAAAAAAATCGGGGACGCCTGGTAGCACCAGTTACATTCAGGTCCATCTTTGGTCAACATCATGGCACATCCTCGTGATTCACTCACGCCTCGTCGTATTAACACTACTATTCGAGGAAAGTGATATAGAACGTGAGTTTAGTGGATTTGGCACAGATGTGGCCACTAATAATCAAGGAATTAGTGAAAATATCGACAATAACCCAGATGACCCTCAGCCCATCACCTCTGGGGTAGCCAGTGTGGCCACACCCGACCCTAGGCCAAGCACTTCTGGGGTGGCCAGTGTGGCCACACAAGACCCTGGGCCAAGCACCTCTGGAGTGGCGAGTGTTACCCATAGACAACTACGCAAGAGGAAACTATCATTTTCCCAGTGTTTTAGTGATAGTGATGTAAGTGACGATGAGATTGATTTTATGCCATTCGAGGATTTGTCTAGTGATAGTGATGTTCATTATTTACCAGTGAAGCATACTTTTAGGAGTCGTCATCTACGTTCAGGCAGTGTGCCATATGCAGTCCCAAAGGGTCGTGGCAGGTCACAATCCAAAACACCGGCCACTGATACTGATAGTGATCTTGAAGGTGAATATGCGGGGATGGAGGAAAAAGTATTTGGTGGCACGGTGCCTGGAGCACAGGGCGCGGTGGGTGGACAGACAAAGGACCGCCCGGCACCCCCTCAACCATGTGCTGCCTCCACTCCTGTCCCCCCTACTGCTCCCCCATGCCCCATGCCACAGGTCCACCCTGCACCATGTGACCGAGAGTGGAACTGGACACTAAGTATATTCGTGCCACAGCCTTTTGATTTTGATGCGAGTGGAAGTGGCATCCTGCCAGAATGTCCCATAACGAATGAGTCTACAAAGTTAGACTTTTTCCAGTTATACTTTGACGAGCCTATAATGAACACGATAGTGACCCAGACAAGCAATTATTACCACTATATCATGGACAACAAAGCAGAGGTTGGGGAATCATCATGGCTGCGCAGGTGGAAAGATACAACAGTGGCTGAAATGTATTTATTCCTTGCCACTGTCATGCTTATGCCACATACCTATAAGAACAATATACGTAAATACTGGGCCACAGACTACTTTATCAGTACTCCTGTCTTCCGTGACCACCTTCCCTGCAACAGACTCATTCTGTTGCAATGAATGTTGCACTTCTCAGACAGGAATATGCCCAAAAGAAATGATCTTCTAAAAAAAAATTGAGAAGTGTTTATCTATATGAAGCAGAAATTCAGTGCATATTTTTATCCTTTCAAGAACATTGTTGTTGACGAGTCCTTGATTCTCTTCAAGGGACACCTGTCATTCAAGCAATATATACCAAGCAAACGTCATCGCTTTAGTATAAAACTTTTTTTTTATGTGTGACTGTGAGAGTGGCATAGTGTTGGATCTCACTGTATACACTGGGAAAAACACACTCAACGATACCGGGCGCATATTAAGCCTTTCTGGTGATGTTGTTCGCAAGATGATGGAACCATACCTTGGCAAGGGCCATACATTGTACACAGACAACTGGTATACAAGCCCTATGCTCGCTGATTTCCTATGTGTGAACAATACCAATATACAGTGGTCCCTGGGTTTTTGCCGAAAATTCATTCCAGAATGCTGCTCAAGTGCCATTACCGAACGAATTTACTTCCTTAAGAAATAATGTCACGTAGGTTAGTCTATTTCAGACCCCCAAAAATACACTTGCAACAGCACTTACGAAAATACACTTACATAAATGTTCGAGTTTGGAGATGCACGAAAACCGAGGGACCACTGTACAGTGGACCCCCGCCTAACGAGCAAAATTCATTCCAGAAGCCTGCTCAAGTGCCATTACCGAACGAATTTACTTCCTTAAGAAATAATGTCACATAGGTTAGTCTATTTCAGACCCCCAAAAATACACTTCTACAAGCACTTACAATATTATACAGTGGACCCCCGGCTTACAATATTTTTTCGTTCAAGAATGCTGTTCATGTGCAATTACCGAACGAATTTATTCCCATAAGGAATAATGTGAATTAGATTAGTCCTTTTAGACCCCCAAAACTACACTTACAAAAGCACGCACAAAAATAAACTTACATAAAAGGGCGAGTTTGGAGACTATCGTAAACCGGGGGTCCACTATACTTACATAATTGTACGATTTCCGGAGTGCTCGTTAGGCGGGGGTCCACTGTATGTGGAACAGTGAGAAGGAATAGAAAACATATGCAAAAGTTCAGTGGAGGCAGTGTTGAAGGTGCAGTGCAAGTGTTTCATGCCAATGACATCATGGCACTGACGTGGCATGACAAACGGGACGTGACATTGCTGTCAACCATCCACAGAAACGAGATGGCACAAACAGACAAAGTGAACCAGGACACCAATGAACGTATTGTGAAGCCAGCTGTTGTCGTCGACTATACGAACAATATGCGACTAATTGACAAGTGTGACATGATGATAGGGTTCGTTGACTGTGTGCATAGGAGTCGCAAGTGGTATATGAAACTGTTTTTCCACCTTGTAGACATTGCAGCGCTCAATGCATTCAATATGTATGAAATAAAGACTGGCAAATGACAACGTTTTGCAGAATTCTCCCTGATTGTTGTAAAACAGATAGCAAAAAAGTATGGTACCACACCTGTACCTGCCCCTCAACAGCGACTTGTCCCCCAACCACGACCACAGGGGGAATGCCAGACGGAATCATCCCTGTCACTACCTGGTACCAATACCACCTACCCCAAAGAAGCAGCATTCCCAGAAAAAGTGTGTTGTGTATGCTACCACCACAAAATGACCCCAACAGCGGAAGGACACACGATTCACATGTCACCAGTGTGGGGTGGCACTCTGTATGAATCCATGCTTCATGGAGTATCATACAATCATGGAATTCTAGAAACATAAGTGGGACATGAAAATACTTGTATAAAGTTGTAGATAATAGAATGTGATTTAGCCAGGTGTGCAAAATCACCTATCAGTGTGTACATGTGTGTTTGTGACAGTATGATGATAATTTTGTATATAATATTGGTGTATAAACATAAATTGGCATTGAAATCAAAAGATTTACTATAAAACATAAGTATCATATCATAAAAACAAAGTAAAAAAAAAAAAATGGAAAAAAATGGTAAATACAGTGGTCCTTCGACTATCGGTCTTAATCTGTTCCAGGAGCTATACCTCAACATGAAAAATTCAGAACTCGAAACCTTATTTCCCATAAGAAATAATGTAAATACAGTGGACCCTCGGTTAACGAATACCCCGGAAATCGTGCAATTATGTAAGTATAATTTTGTAAGTTCTTGTGGAAGTGTATTTTTGGGGGTCTGAAATAGACTAACCTACATGACATTATTTCTTAAGGACGTAAATTCGTTCGGTAATGGCACTTGAGCAGGCTTCTGCAATGAATTTTTTTCGTTAACCGAGGGTCCACTGTACAATTAATCCGTTCCAAACATCAAAAATATTCACAAAAAATTAATTTTGTAAAGATTAACTATACTTTTACATTCACAAAACAATTATAAATACTATATATAAAGTAGTATAATATTAAATTTATAATTAAACGAATGTATAAGAACTTTTGAACCAAGTGAGAGAGTAATTGTGGTAGGGGACCTAAATGCTAAAATAGGAGAAACATGTAGAGAGGGTGTGGTAGGTAAGTTTGAGGTGCCAGGTGTAAATGATAATGGGAGCCCTTTGATTGAACTTTGTATAGAAAGGGGTTTAGTTATAGGTAATACATATTTTAAGAAAAAGAGGATAAGTAATTATACAAGATATGATGTAGGGCGAAATAACTAGTTTGTTGGACTACGTATTGGTAGATAAAAGACTGTTGAGTAGACTTTAGGAAGTACAGTGGTACCTCGAGTTACGATGGTCCCCAAAATCGCCCTTTTATGTAAGTTTATTTTTTTAAATGCTTTTGTAGGTATATTTTTGGGGGTGTAAAAGGACAAGTCTATTTTACATTATTCCTTATGGGGATAAATTCGTTTGGTAATGGCACTTGAACAGCATTCTCGAACGAAAAAATATCGTAACTCGAGGTACCACTGTACATGTTTATAGAGGGGCCACAGATATATCAGATCACTTTTAAGTTATAGCTACAGTGGGAGTAAAAGGTAGATGGGATACAAGGAAAATAGAAGCAGTAAGTAAGAGAGAGGTGAAGGTTTATAAACTAAAAGAGGAGGCAGTTAGGGTAAGATATAAACAACTATTGGAGGATAGATGGGTTAGTGAGAGTGTAGGCAATGGGGTCGAAGATGTAGATTTAAAAATGTAATGTTAGAGTGTTCAGCAGAAGTTTGTGGTTACAGGCGAGTGGGTGCGGGAGGGAAGAAGAGCGACTGGTGGAATGATGATGCATAGAGAGTAGTAAAGGAGAAAAAGTTAGCATATGAGAGGTTTTTACAAAGTAGAAGTGATGCAAGGAGGGAAGAGTATATGGAGAGAAAAAGAGAGGTTAAGAGAGTGGTGAGGCAATGTAAAAAGAGAGCAAATGAGAGAGTGGGTGAGATGTTATCAACAAATTTTGTTGAAAATAAGAAAAAGTTTTGGAGTGAGATTAATAAGTTGAGGAAGCCTAGGGAACAAATGGATTTGACAGTTAAAAATAGGAGAGGAGAGTTATTAAATGGAGAGTTAGAGGTATCGAGAAGATGGAGGGAATATTTTGAGGAGTTGTTAAATGTTGATGAAGACAGGGAAGCTGTGATTTCGTGTATAGGGCAAGAAGGAATAACATCTTGTAGGAGTGTGGAAGAGCCAGTTGTGAGTGTGGGGAAGTTCGTGAGGCATTGGGTAGAATGAAAGGGGGTAAGGCAGCTGGGATTGATGGCATAAAGATAAAAATGTTATAAGCAGGTGGGGATATAGTTTTGGAGTGGTTGGTGCTATTATTTAATAAATGTATGGAAGAGGGTAAGGTACCTAGGGATTGGCAGAGAGCATGTATTGTTCCTTTGTATAAAGGCAAAGGGGACAAAAGAGAGTGCAAAAATTATAGGGGAATAAGTCAGTTGAGTGTACCTGGTAAAGTGTATGGTAGAGTTATTATTGAAAGAATTAAGAGTAAGACAGAAAGCAGGATAGGAGATGAACAAGGGGGCTTTAGGAAAGGTAGGGGGTGTGTAGACCAAGTGTTTACAGTGAAACATATAGGTGAAGAGTATTTGGATAAGGGTAAAGATGTTTTTGTGGCATTTATGGATTTGGAAAAGGCGTATGATAGGGTAGATAGGGAGGCAATGTGGCAGATGTTGGAGGTGTATGGAATAGGAGGAAGGTTTCTGAAAGCAGTGAAGAGTTTTTATGAGGATAGTGAGGCTCAGGTTAGAGTGTGTAGGAGGGAAGGGACTATTTCCCAGTAAAGTGGGCCTTAGACAAGGATGTGTGATGTCACCGTGGTTGTTCAATATATTTATAGATGGGGTTGTAAGAGAAGTGAATGCGAGGGTCTTGGCAAGAGGTGTTGGGCTAAAAGATAAAGAAGCAAATACAAAGTGGGAGTTGTCACAGTTGCTTTTTGCTGATGACACTGTGCTTTTGGGAGATTCTGAAGAGAAGTTGCAGAGGTTGGTGGATGAATTTGGTAGGGTGTGTAAAAGAAGAAAATTGAAAGTGAATATAGGAAAGAGTAAGGTGATGAGGATAACAAAAAGAATAGGTGACGAAAGATTGGATATCAGATTGGAGGGAGAGTATGGAGGAGGTGAATGTATTCAGATATTTGGGAGTGGACATGTCAGCGGATGGGTCTATGAAGGATGAGGTGAATCATAGAATTGATGAGGGGAAAAGGGTGAGTGGAGCACTTCGGAGTCTGTGGAGACAAAGAACCTTGTCCATGGAAGTAAAGAGGGGAATGTATGAGAGTATAGTTATACCAAAGCTATTATATGGGTGTGAAGCATGGGTGATGAATGTTGCAACGAGGAGAAGGCTGGAGGCAGTGGAGATGTCATGTCTGAGGTCAATGTGTGGTGTGAATATAATGCAGAGAATTCGGAGTTTGGAAATTAGGAGGAGGTGCGGGATTACCAAAACGATTGTCCAGAGAGCTGAGGAGGGGTTGTTGAGGTGGTTCGGACATGTAGAGAGAATGGAACGAGACAGAATGACTTCGGGGTGTATAAATCTGTAGTGGAGGGAAGGCGGGTAGGGGTCGGCCTAGGAAAGGTTGGAGGGAGGGGGTAAAGGAGGTTTTGTGTGCGAGGGGCTTGGACTTCCAGCAAGCATGTGTGAGCGTATTTGATAGGAGTGAATGGAGACAAATGGTTTTTAATACTTAACATGCTGTTGGAGTGTGAGCAAAGTAACATTTATGAAGGGATTCAGGGAAACCGGCAGGCCGGACTTGAGTCCTGGAGCTGGGAAGTACAGTGTCTGCACTCTGAAGGAGGGGTGTTAATGTTGCAGTTTTATAACTGTAGTGTAAAGCACCCCTCTGGCAAGACAGTGATGGAGTGAATGATGATAAAAGTTTTTCTTTTTCAGGCCACCCTGCCTTGGTGGGAATCGGCCGATGTGTTAATAAAAAAAAATAATTTAAAATAACATTTACTTACTGTTATTGAAGAGTTGCTGGCATCATATAAAAGGCCCGAAAATTTGGAATTCATTACCTGTGATTGCCAAAGAAACCCTGCCTGTACCCCAATTCAAAACGATGCTAAAAAACCACTTTCTCACCCAAACCTAAGTGCACAATATCAAACATTCCCAACAAAGTTGATTAATCACTTAAATGTAAAACCTGATTAATCAATTAAATCATTTAAATGTAAAAACCTGTTATGAATAATACATACTGAGCTAACTATTTCTATAACATTTAAATTATAATGACCACATAAACTGTAATTGCAATGCAACCAATTGTTTTAAATTGTTATCTCAATTAATTGTATTGCTACAATTACAGAGGACCCCCGAGTTTCGTAAACCCCGGAAATCGTACATTTATGTAAGTATAATATTGTAAGTGCTTATGGAAAAGTATTTTTGGGGGTCTGAAATAGACTAACCTACGTGACATTTTTTCTTAAGGGGGTAAATTCGTTCGGTAATGGCACTTGAGCAGACTTCAGGAGTGAAGTTTTTACGAAACTCGGGGGTCCACTGTACTAAACAATTATGCTCAACTCATATTCAAATTTTACAACTTAGATACACAATTATACTTATTTTATAAATTATCAACCATAATTTTTTACCATGTAGTCTACTATTAATTAATCTTAAGAATGCCCACAATGCACATCATATTAGGGGCTTTTGGCATGTACACCCCATTATACCTAACTATGTATCATGTCTAAATAACAACATTGTATCATGTCTAAATAAACTATTATTATTATTATATCTGGAAGATAGGGAGGAGGACAGGGGGAAGTGTTAATGTTTGAAAGGAAAATCCCCCACCAAA
>WNWK01022098.1:0-33093 GCA_009830355.1 Cherax destructor
GAGTTACAAGTGGAGGGAGAAGCAGGAAGGGCTGCACGAATGAAGCCAAACTACAAGAAAGGTGACTATGTGGGCATGAAGAACTTCCTGCATGGAGTTCAGTGGGACAGAGAGATGGCAGGGAAGTCAGTAGACGAGATGATGGAATATATGACAACAATTTGCAAGGAAGCTGAGAAGTTTATACCCAAGGGTAACAGGAGAAGTGAAAAAGACAGGATGAGCCCATGGTTCACCAAAGGTGCAGGGAAGCCAAAACCAAGTGTGCAAGGGAATGGAAGAGGTACAGAAAGCAAAGAACCCCGGAGAATAAGGAGAGCAGTCGTAGAGCCTGAAATGAATATGCACAGATCAGAAGGGAGGCCCAAAGACAGTACGAGAATGACATAGCAGCGAAAGCCAAATCTGACCCAAAACTGCTGTACAGCCACATCAGGAGGAGAACAACAGTCAAGGACCAGGTGATCAGGCTGAGGAAGGTAGGAGGGGAGGTCACAAGAAATGACCGTGAAGTGTGTGAGGAGCTCAACATGAGATTCAAAGAGGTGTTCACAGAGGAGATAGAAGGGCCTCCAGAAAGGAGGAGAGGTGGGGTACACCATCAAGTGCTGGACACAATACACACAACTGAGGAGGAAGTGAAGAGGCTACTAAGTGAGCTAGATACCTCAAAGGCGATGGGGCCGGATAACATCTCTCCATGGGTCCTGAGAGAGGGAGCAGAGGAGCTATGTGTACCCCTAACAACAATCTTCAACACATCTATCGAAACAGGGCAACTACCTGAGGTATGGAAGACAGCAAATGTAGTTCCAATTTTTAAAAAAGGAGACAGGAACGTAGCACTAAACTACAGACCAGTCTCACTGACATGTATAGTATGCAAGGTCATGGAGAAGATAGTCAGGAGAAGAGTTGTTGATCACCTAGAAAGGAATGAGCTTATCAACGATGGCCAACACGGTTTCAGGGATGGGAAATCCTGTGTCACAAACCTACTGGGTGAAATTGCTGACCTTGAAAATGTGTGCAGAGAACCTTCACAGCACCCATAAGTGCGATAAACCACCTCAACTACTGGGAATGCTTGAAGTTCCTAAACCTGTACTCTCTAGAATGCAGGCGGGAGAGATACGTTATTATATACACATGGAAAATTCTCGAGGGCTTAGTACCAAACTTGCACACAAAAATCACTCCCTACGAAAGCAAAAGACTCGGCAGGCGATGTAACATCCCCCCAATGAAGAGCAGGGGTGCCACTAGCACGTTGAGGGACAACACAATAAGTGTCAGGGGCCCAAGATTGTTCAACTGCCTCCCAGCATACATCAGGGGGATTACCAACAAGCCCCTGGCTGTCTTCAAGCAGGCACTGGACAGGCACCTCAAGTCGGTATCTGATCAGCCGGGCTGTGGTTCGTACGTTGGACTGTGTGCGGCCAGCAGTAACAGCCTGGTTGATCAGGCTCTGGTCCAACAGGAGGCCTGGTCACAGACCGGGCTGCGGGGGCGTTGACCCCTGGAATTCTCTCCAGGTAGACGCCAGGTAGGTAATACAGTGGAACTCCAGATTTTCTATGCATCACATATCATACATTTCGGATTTAGAACACTTTTTTGGGCGAAATTTTGGTCCGGATTTCATACCTCCATCCGGAAATCATACATATCAGACGCGTCCACCCCGCCACTCTCATGCATATGTGTCTCAGTCAGGCTCTGTCACTGGTTGAGTGAGTATTCATCCGAAACATTTCGTAATTTTTGTGCTTGTTTATTAATTGCAACTGCGAAATAAAGTGCCTTCTTAAGTGATTAAGGACGTGTGTGCAAAGTGGAATGAGTTGCATACTTTTGTTGAAAAATATTACCCTGACGAAGCTGATACAAGCTGTATCTGCAACATGCTCAGTGACAATACCTTGTCCCATTATAGGCCAATCTTAAAGACACATGAAACAGCTTTCTGGACAGATTTTTAGTGCAACAGGGGTCCAGTGCAAGTAAAAGACAAAGAAGGGAAGTAACCCCAGAGAGGGTTTTGATACCTGAAGTCCTTATGGAGGGGGGATTCCTCTTCCAAACAATAACCTCAACTCCCTCTTCCCTCCTCACCTTCTTCAATATGCCAATAAGAGTCTTCAATAAAGGTATGTAATGTTCATTTATCATTAACCCTTTGATTGTCTGAGACCCCTTTCTGAAACTGTCATTTCATGTCGCAAAATATTCGAAAAAAAATATTTTTTTTCTTATGAATATGTTAAGATTATTTTTCTGATTGTTTGAATCCCAAATTTTTTTTTTTGCGATCAGTACTTACCGAGATATAGTGCGGTAAAGTTGGCAAAAAATGCACCGCGTATGGCAACAGCAGCGAATGCTGCTCACCCAGTAAACTTTGGTTTACTTCCTTTCGTAGGTTTCTTGTTTCTTTCACTATTTTATTTGTTTACGTAACTTATGTGGCCTGTGAGACCAAAGTAAGGTGCAATGTATGTATATACACTCGTTGTATGCAACACAATAATTGCACAAACATTAGTATCATTATATTGTTTACAAAACTTGTTTACACCAACCAACAATAAAAAAATTGTTTATTATTAGTGTTCTATAATATATATATACACATACGTATATAAAGACTGGACACTTTCCATCAACTGCAATTAGCACTTCAAAGCTCCAAGCTATGTGTGTGTGTGTGTGTGTGTGTGTGTGTGTGGTGCATGTGTGGACATCTAAATTTGCTGAGTCAGGGTAAGGCAGCTGTCAAAATGACATATTATACCATTACTCACCACCCCCACACTACCTGTCAACACAAAAGGGGACCCATGTCTTCTTCACCACAACCTCCTTCCTTTCCTTCATACCTACCTTCCTAGCTTCCTTTCTTCCTTCATTCCTTCCTTTCTTTATGCCTTCCTGTCTTACATATTTCCTTCCTTCCTCTCATCTCTTCCTTCCTGCCTTCCTTTCTTCCTTCATTCCTTCCTTTATTTCTTCCTTCCTTTCTTACTTCTTTTGTTCCTTCCTTCCTCTCATCTCTTCCTTCCTTCCTGTCTTTCTTTCTTAATTCCTTCCTTCTTCCTTTCCTCCTTCCTTCTTCTTTCCTTCCTTCCTCTCATCTCTTCTTTCCTTCCTTCCTTCCTCTCATCTCTTCTTTCCTTCCTTCCTCTCATCTCATCTCTTCCTTCCTTTCTTACTTTCTTTCTTCCTTCCTTCATTCCTTCCTTCTGGTATCCTAGGCATTTCTTTCTGTCACAAACTCCTCAAAACCATGAAATTTATCTTCAGAGACACTTCCATCTGTGTTAGAGCTATCATTGAGGAAGAGAACAGTCCCAGATGCGCCAAGGAGTTGATAATTCTTGCCAAGGAGTCGATAATTCTTACCGCTAGGCATGCTGAACAAGGACTACTGAAGTGGCGTTCCCACAATGCATCACTGGCTGCCCGATTTTTTTTATACTGCGCACACTGACCACACAGACCCATTCTACATGTAGGCCTACCAGCTTTCTCATGCTTGATTTGAGGCCGCTAGAATTTAGGCATATAGATACGTCCGAAACAGAGGCTCGTAAGACGTGTATATATGACCAAAACAGTCAAAGGGTTAAAATTAGCCATTTATGTTTATTTCTCATTGTTTTCTGTATGTAAAACTATAGTTATTCTTTAAAAAATGTATTTTTTGTTAATATTTTTGGATGTGTGGAACGGATTAATTGTATTTACATTATTTCTTATGGGAAATATTACTTCGGTTTTCGTACATTTCGGATTTAAACAGATCACAGCTAAGAGACTTAACAATCTCTGGCTAACACACAGCATCCTTAAATCCATTAACAAAAGGCACCAATATGAAAAACAATACAGAAGGGGTCTAATAACCAGAGAACAATCCAAACGCTACTCATCAATCCTTACCAGCCTGATAAGAAGGTCCAAAAAATTGTATTATGAGAACAGACTCCAGACCATAAAAGGTGATATGAAAAAGACCTGGAAAACCCTATCTGCAATTCTAGGAAATAAAAAGATATCCAAGAACAATACCATCAAATTATCAAAAACAGATGAACCCCTACTCTCACCAACTGAGACAGCAAACAGACTTAATGTTTTCTTCTCCACCATAGGAAAGAATCTAGAGAGTAAAATCTCAAGCTCGAACACCCGGCCAACAGACTACTTCACCAACACCTACCCTAATACCCTATTCCTAGCTCCTACCAACCCAATTGAAGTCTCACTCATAATCAACACCCTTAAAAACAAGGCAAGAGACATAAACAGCTTACCACCTTTTATGTACAAAAAAGCTTCACAGGTACTGTCACCAATTATAGCAACACTTTTCAATAAATCCACTGAAACCTCTACCTTCCCATCAATTCTCAAAATAGATAGGGTCACCCCGATCCACAAAGGAGGTGATCAAACTGACTTGAATAATTATAGACCAATTTCTAATTTACCACTGCTTTCTAAAATCTTTGAAAAATTAATTCATAGACAGATCTATTCCTACCTCGTCTCACACAATGTATTCAACCCCTGTCAATTTGGATTCAGGACCAACAAGAGCACAAACGATGCTATTATACACATGTTAGAGTTAATATACACCACACTTGAGAAGAAAGAAGTCCCACTGGGAATCTTCATAGACCTACGCAAAGCTTTTGATACAGTCAACCATGATTTACTGCTCACAAAATTAGCACACTACGGTATAAGAGGGCACTCACTCAACTACCTAAAGTCATACCTTAGTAACAGAAGCCAATACGTGTATACAAGTAGAGCAAACTCTTCCACACAACAAATTACAGTCTGAGTCCCTCAAAGAAGTATTACTCATTTACATAAATGACCTACCGAATGCATCACAACTACTCAAACCCATATTATTTGCAGATGACACAACATATGTCTTCTCTCACCGAAATCCAGTCATACTGGCCAACACTGTTAATGCCGAATTACAGAAAATATAAACAAAGATGACGACAAACAAGCTTACTCTCAATACTGACAAGACCTTCTTCATTCAGTTTCGAAACAAAGCCACAAATGTTCCACTTAACATAACGCTCAATGGTTCACCCATCATAACTCACACAGAAAAAATTCCTAGGAATCCACCTTGACAGTAGCCTTAAATTCCAAACACACATACAACAAATTTCCAAGAAAATCTCAAAGACAGTAGGCATATTATCAAAGATACTCTATTATGTGCCACAATCAGCACTCCTTGCACTATATCATTCACTTATCTACCCTTATCTCACCTATGGAATCTGTGCATGGGGCACATAACCACTCATAACCCAGCAAAAGGCTGCAGTCAGGATGAAAACAAATTCCCACTCTAGACAGCATACTCCACCTATATTCAAAACTCTAAAACTACTCACCATAGAAAACATTCATACCTATTCATGTGCCTATTACATAAAACTCTACATGCTAATATCAACCCTCCGCTCAAAATTCTCCTCAATAACTTTAATAGGTCCCACGACCACTACACAAGACATAGATCACTTTTTGACATACCCCGAGTCCTTACCAACAAATGTAAAAATTCTATACACATCAAGGGCCCCAGAATCTGGAATTCAATACCAGTAAATATTAAGTTAACCTTGTGTGAAAATCAATTTAAAACTCTTCTCAAAAATCACCTACTCACCCTAAACTAAATACTCATACTGTAAACTACTTTAAAAAATGCTCAATGTTATTTTCCTTAAGATAATCTCAATTTTATATTACCATCCTCCTAAACACTTGTTACAATTTAATATCATCATATTGTCATTTTAACAGTATAATATCATCATATTGTCATTTTAACTGTATATCATCATATTGTAATTTGAAATAAAATATATAACTAGAATAAACTCAATCAATTTCTCTAGTATTATGTACATAGTCTATAAGTCATTAGATTAAGCTGCCCCTAATGCCATGGCATGCCAGTGGCTCTCCTTGCATTTCAGTTTTATGATTGTAACTACCAATATCTATGTATACTTGCAAAGAAATCAAATTTACTTTACTTTACTTTACCTTCTGGAATGGATTAAGTACGAAATCCGGGGTTCCACTCTATATCCCACCAATAGCTAAATATGATAAATTATATAAATAAGTATACAAGAAATGATGTAGGGCGTAATAACAGTAGTTTGTTGGACTACATATTGGTACATAAAAGACTGTTGAGTAGACTTCAGGATGTACATGTTTATAGAGGGGCCACAGATATATCAGATCACTTTTTAGTTGTAGCTAAAGTGGGAGTAAAAGGTAGATGGGATACAAGGAAAATAGAAGCAGTAAGTAGTGAGAGGTGAAGGATTATAAACTAAAAGAGGAGGCAGTTAGGGTAAGATATAAACAACTATTGGAGGATAAATGGGCTAGTGAGAGTGTAGGCAATGGGGTCGAAGATGTATGGGGTAAGTTAAAGAATGTAGTGTTCGAATGTTCAGCAGAAGTTTGTGGTTACAGGAAAGTGGGTGCGGGAAGGAAGAAGAGCGATTGGTGGAATGATAATGTAAAGAGAGCAGTAAGGGAGAAAAGTTAGCATATGAGAGATTTTTACAAAGTAGAAGTAATGCAAGGAGGAAAGAGTATATGGAGAGAAAAAGAGAGATTAAGAGAGTGCTGAAGCAATGTAAAAAGAGAGCAAATGAGAGTGGGTGAGATGTTATCAACAAATTTTGTTGAAAATAAGAAAAATTTTTGGAGTGAGATTAATAAGTTGAGGAAGCCTAGGGAACAAATGAATTTGACAGTTAAAAATAGGAGAGGAGATTTATTAAATGGAGATTTAGAGGTTTCGGGAAGATGGAGGGAATATTTTGAGGAGTTGTTAAATGTTGATGAAGACAGGGAAGCTGTGATTTCGTGTATAGGGCAAGGAGGAATAACATCTTGTAGGATTGTGGAAGAGCCAGTTGTGAGTGTAGAGGAAGTTCGTGAGGCAGTGGGTAGAATGAAAGAAGGTAAGGCAGCTGGGATTGATGGGATAAAGATAGAAATGTTAAAAGCAGGTGGGGATATAGTTTTGGAGTGATTGGTGCTACTATTTAATAAATGTATGGAAGAGGGTAAGGTACCTAGAGACTGGAGAGCATGTATAAAGGCAAAGGGGACAAAAGAGAGTGCAAAAATTATAGGGGAATAAGTCTGTTGAGTATACCACGTAAAGTGTATGGTAGAGTTATTATTGAAAGATTTAAGAGTAAGACGAGTAAGTCGAGAACAACAACCAGTATTGGGCCCCTACTTAAACGGGATGGGTCCTACACAGATGACAGCAAGGAAATGAGTGAGTTACTAAAGTCCCAGTATGACTCAGTTTTTAGCAAGCCGCTAGCCAGACTGAAAGTTAAAGACCTAAATGATTTTTTTATGAGAGTGCCACAGAACTTGACAGATGCATGCTTTTCTGACATTACCCTGACGCCACATGACTTCGAAAAGGCGATAAATGACATGCCCATGCACTCCGCTCCAGGCCCTGACTCATGGAACTCAATGTTCATCAAGAACTGCAAGAAGCCCCTATCACATGCTTTTAACATCCTATGGAGAGGGAGCATGGACACTGGGGTCGTCCTGCAGTTACTAAAAATAACAGACATAGCCCCACTCCACAAAGGGGGCAGTAAAGCAATAGCAAAGAACTACAGACCAATAGCGCTAACGTCCCATATCATAAAAATCTTTGAAAGGGTTCTAAGAAGCAAGATCGCCACTAATCTACATAACCGTCAATTACACAACCCAGGGCAGCATGGGTTCAGTGCTTTTTTTTTTATTAACATATCAGCCGATTCCCACCAAGACAGGTTGGCCCAAAAAATAAAAACTTTCATCATCATTCACTCCATTACTGTTTTGCCAGAGGTGTCCTTACACTACAGTTATAAAACTGCAACATTAACACCCCTCCTTCAGAGTGCAGACACTGTACTTTCCATCACCAGGACTCAAGTCCGGCCTGCCGGTTTCCCTGAATCCCTTCATAAATGTTACTTTGCTCACACTCCAACAACACGTCAAGTATTAAAAACCATTTGTCTCCATTCACTCCTATCAAATATGCTCATGCATGCTTGCTGGAAATCCAAGCCCCTTGCACACAAAACCTCCTTTACCCCCTCCTTCCAACCTTCCCTACCCTGCCTTCCCTCCACTACAGATTTATACACTCGAAGTCATTCTGTTTTGTTCCATTCTCTCTACATGTCCGAACCACCTCAACAACCCCTCCCCAGCCCTCTGGATAATAGTTTTTGTAATCCTGCACCTCCTCCTAATTTCCAAACTCTGAATTCTTTGTTTGTATAACTTGTGGAAACTTATTTCTTTGCTAAAAGTTCCACAAAGTAAGCTGTATGGAGCCTTAGACATACCACGTATAGGCCCTCGGAGTTTATGAACCCACACACCCAACCAAAACAAACATACACATTCAAGATGGTGGAGGTAACAATTGTGCACATATTAATAGATTTATTATCATAAGAAGATCTAGGTAAGTTTGTACAGTTAGTAACTAATAGTAGGATTATTGAGGCGACTTTAGATATTAATAATGTAGTTCTAGCACCTTAATATAGGTTGATATAAGCCTTAAATAGGTACATTAGGTTATGTTAGCTAGAGAGAATTGGCAGCCCACACTTGAATCTAAGCGGGAGTGATGCTCCCTCTTTCTTCTTAGACCAGATTTCACCGAGTGAACAAGTGCTGCGAACAGTGCAGCATTCCCACGTGACTAACAACATCAGTCCTGGGGACTTGGAGAAGACATCTCGAAGTACTGTGGATATCCTTCTCCATCCAGACCCAATACAGTAGGACCTTACCTCTTTTCTTCTCAGTATCTGGCCAGTTTTCTGGGGTCTCTCGTGCATTCGGACGCTATTTAGCAGGTACCAGCGTCCCCTCTTTGAGTAAAAGTCAGGAAGCTAGTGTCCCTTACTGTTTAGATATTGCTTGGAGGATATACCCTAGAGCTGGGGATTCTGAGTTAATACAGGACACTTAAATTTTGCACATTAAGGTTCTTCCCTGCACATGGTGTTTGGAGGGGTTAGGCTTAGGGAGTTTGGAAGACAGAGTGCCTTATTCATCTCCATCAAGTAAGTTATCCCCCTTTTCCAGTAGTGCATGTTGGCGGGGAACTATTATAGCTGCAGTCATCTAGAAATTTGTCCCATAGCCACTTGTAAGTCTGAGAGAAGCGTCTCAGAGTGTCGGAGTCAACAGCGCTTTTCCAGAGTGTAGCTTACAAGGAGGCAGTCCCAAGACAAGATTTTATATGGTCCTTCTAACTGAGATGTGGAATAGCTAGGTTAAGCAGACAGATTAGTCTTAATTAGCTAAGTCACAGTTAATGTACCAGGCATTATCAAAGCTAGGTTAAATTATCACACCTAGGCCCAAAGACTTACACAGGCTTGGTTAAGATAACTAATCAGAAGTTTATTATTTACAGTTATTACAAGTAAGCCAGGGTAGGAAACTTGTATATATTTAATTACTTAGTGAATTGCAAGGCAGCCACAGTTAGGTTAGGCCTCTGCAATATTTATAACAGTTATAACAGCTAGGTCAGATTTAACCTAATTATCATATACCTTGAATTGCAAGCTAGATTTAGGCTAGTTGCACACTAATTTCAACAGTTATAAAGTTAGGCTAGGATTTACCTTCTCCAAATAACTACACAATTAAACAAGCTAGGCTCAGTTAAGCCAAGCTAATTACACAACATTATTCATTTACTGGTTTATAAGTTGAATTACTGAATTTATTTGTGTTAACCAAGTGAATTTAATTTGCAAAGACTGCATTTTTACTGTGTGAATTCTATTGTATTTGACTCATTTAATTTGTGATTTGCTAGCTTAAGTCCTGTAACTATTTACTATTGTGTACAGAGAGTTGCTAGGTTAAGCTTTCATAACAACAATATACATTTAGTTGGGTTTGAGGGCTAACAGTGTACGTACATTTAATTCGGAGTCAAGCCAGTATATGTAAAGAAAGTCGTTAAGCTTGTTGAGGAGCTTTGAGAATCACTTATTCTCACCTAATACCGTATCGTGCTGTGGGGTGGGCCAATTAAAGTATAAATTAGTGTAGATTGTCAAGATCTAGGAAAGTGCTTAGAGCTTTTAGAGGGAAAGCTAGGAGCCTTTGAGACAGCCTATGTACATTATGAGGCAGAAGCCTATGCATCAGGTGAGTCTGAGGAAATTGTTGAAGCAGTTCAGGAGGAATATGACGAGCACACGGCTGAATGTAAAGCAGAGATGAGGCTCTGCAAAGAGTTAGTGAAAACATTGAAGGCTAATATAGCAGAGGCAACAAATAATAGTATAGGGTGCACAGACCACCACAGTTGTGGAAACTTTTTGAGTCACTCAAGTTCCACAGGGTAAGTGAGCCGTTTGGAGCCTTAAACATACCACGGATCAGTCATCGGAGTTCATGAACCCACACACCCAACCAAAACAAACATACACATTCAAGTTGGTGGAGGTAACAATTGTGTACATTTTAATTGATAGATTTATTCTCCTAGGAACACCTAGGCAAGTTTGTACAGTTAGAAACTAATAGTAGGATTATTAAGGCAATGTTAGGTATTAATAATGTAGTTCTAGCACCTTAATATAGGTAGATATAAGCCTTAAATAGGTACATTAGGTTATGTTAGCCAAAGAGAAATGGCAATCCCTTGCAGAGGTCAAGCAGTGTGAGACTCATGACACATGACCTGCGTTCTTACCAGACCAGACTTCAACCAGAGAAGAAGTGCTGCGACCAGTGCAGCATTCCCCATGCGACTTCCATCTGTCCTGGGGGCACGGGAGAGATATCCCAAAGTACTGAGGATATCTTACTCCATCCAGACCCAATACAGTAAGACCTTACCACTTTTCTTCTCATTATCTGGCCAGTTTTCTGGGGAAAACGTGTGTAGCTTTTGTTGTGGGTCTCTCGTGCGGTCGGAGGCATTTTAGAAGGTACCAGCATCCCATTGTTGAGTAAAAGTCTGGAAGCTAGTGTCCCTTACTGTTTAGATATTGCTTGAAGGATATACCCTAGAGCTGGGGATTCTGAGTTAATACAGGACACTAATACCACTTAATTTGCAGGTTAAGATCTTCCCTACACATGGTGTTTGGAGGGGGTTATAGCTTAGGAAGAATAGGAGACATCTCCACTCCATCAAGTAAGTTAAACCCTTTCATATTTGTGCCTATAGTTAGGAATCCCATAGCCACTTATAAGTCTGAGGGAAGCGTCTCAGAGTGTCTCTGAGACGGTGTCAACAGTGCTTGCCCAGAGTGCAGCTTACAAGAAGGCAGTCCCAAGACAAGTTTTTATATGGTCCTTCAAACCGGATGTGGAATAGCTAGGTTAAGTAGACATATTAGTCTTAATTAGCTAGGCCACAGTTAATGTACCAGTCATTATCAAAGTTAGGTTAAGCTAGCACACCTAGGCCCAAAGACTTACATAGGAATATTGGAATATTGGAATATTGCTGCACACTAACTGCACCTTTCAAGGCGGGTGAAATTGCTGACCTTGAAAATGTGCAGAGAACCTTCACGGCACGCATAAGTGCGATAAACCACCTCAACTACTGGGAACGCTTGAAGTTCCTAAACCTGTACTCTCTAGAACGCAGGCGGGAGAGATACATTATTATATACACATGGAAAATTCTCGAGGGCTTAGTACCAAACTTGCACACAAAAATCACTCCCTACGAAAGCAAAAGACTCGGCAGGCGATGCAACATTCCCCCAATGAAGAGCAGGGGTGCCACTAGCACGTTGAGGGACAACACAATAAGTGTGAGGGGCCCAAGATTGTTCAACTGCCTCCCAGCATACATCAGGGGGACTACCAACAAGCCCCTGGCTGTCTTCAAGCAGGCACTGGACAGGCACCTCAAGTCGGTACCTGATCAGCCGGGCTGTGGTTCGTACGTTGGACTGCGTGCGGCCAGCAGTAACAGCCTGGTTGATCAGGCTCTGGTCCAACAAGAGGCCTGGTCACGGACCGGGCCGCGGGGGCGTTGACCCCTGGAATTCTCTCCAGGTAGACTCCAGGTATTCTAGGTTAAGCTAACTAATCAGAAGTTTATTATTTACAGTAATTTACAGGTATAACGATGTGTTATTTGGCGTTTTGGAGGCGTGGTTGAAATGATAAGGCTTCGGAGGCTTCTTACTTTATTTGTAATAAAGGTGCGGGTAACAGGCTGCGTGTCTGTGGCCATGGCCAAGGGCCATGCCCCGTGCGAGAGGGAGAGGAGTAGGCCTATTGACTGAGTGAAGTCTGGGCGCCAAGTGAGAGTGGGCCAGGGCGGGTCTGGTAGACGTGGGTACGCCTACCAGGCTTGCCCTCTGGCGGAATACTATGAAAACTAGCATGGCACGAAATATGAACCCAGCTGGCAGACAGCATGGCTGTCTATGCAGACAGTCAGGCTGTCTACATCGCTCGGTCACGCCTACCAGGCTTGCCCTCTGGCGGAATACTATGGAAACTAGCATGGCACGAAATATGAACCCAGCTGGCAGACAGCATGGCTGTCTATGCAGACAGTCAGGCTGTCTACACAGGCAGGCCAGAGTAGGCTAGTTAATTATTATTATTATTATTATTATTATTATCAAATAGAAGCGCTAAACCACAGGGGTTATACAGCACTGCAGGTTATTGTAGGATGCAGGGAGAGTGGGTTGTAAGAGGGAGATGGATGATTAATAGGGTATGGAGTGCAGCATGACAGTGGATAGTGCAGGGATAGAGGGTAGCAAGAGATCAAGGTAGAAGGGACTCAGGGAGGTGCTAGAGGTATAATCTTCAGAGTTTGTGTAGTAAGTCAGTTTCTGTCAAAAAGTCAACAAGAGAGTCAGGATTAAAGGAGGGTCCATCTGCAAGAAGGGAAGGTAAAGAAAGGGCTGCAGAGCGAAGACGTCGTTGGAGGTAAATTCTGCATGCTCGTTGATAGAGTGGGCAGTCCAGCAGAATATGTCGAACAGACACTGGAACCTGACAGTGTTCACAAAGAGGGGCAGGGAGCCTCTCCATGAAATACCCGTGAGTAAGACGAGTGTGGCCGATGCGAAGACGGGAGAGTGTAGTCTCCCAACCTCGACATTGGTGACAAGAAGAAGGCCAGAAACCTATAATCGGTTTAATAGAATGAAGTTTGTTATTCAGCAGGTCAGCAACAACGGGTGCGAAGGTGGGTAATAACCGCAAAATAGTCCGTGAAAGGAACACCTCTATATGAAACTGGAAGGTCATGTACTGCTGACCTTGCAGCAGTGTCTGCCTGTTCATTGCCCTGTACGTCAACATGACCAGGGACCCAACAAAAAACAATATCTTTATGCTTGCTAAAGATACGGCAACCAAAGTTGGATACGAAGAACCAATTTTACGGATAGCCTGTAATGCACTAAGGGAGTCTGAAACGACCACAAATGGTGACACAGGCATAGATGCAATACAGATAAGTGCCACAAGAATGACATACAATTCAGCCGTAAATATGCTAGCAGAGGGTAATAGATGCCCTCGTACAACACTGTCCAGAAATACTGCTGCGAATCCGACGCCATCAGATGACTTTGAACCATCTGACTTTGAACCATCATGTATACTGCCATGGCATGGGAATGAGAATGGAAGTGGTCTAGAAAGAAAGAGCAAGAAGCCGCCGTAGGTAGTTGGGCTTTCGCACAAGGTAGAGGGATAGAACAGACACGGACAGAAGGAACGTCCCAAGGGGGTAGGGGAAAGGGAGATGTCACATGAACATATAGAGGTGGAAGCTGAAGGGAAGACAGGAGTGAATGTAGACGAAGAGAAAAGGGACGAAGTAAGCAGGGGCGACGAACAAATAAAGAGCGCCTACTAACATCTGTAATAATCCTATACATGGAAGGATTGCGGAGGTCATGAGAGCGAACAAAATAGCGAATGCAATGTGCATCACGACAATCGGATAAGGATGGAATGTTCACTTCTACATAGAGGCTCTCAACCAGGGAAGAACGAAATGCACCAAAGCATAAGTGTAATCCCTGGTGATGGATGGGATTAAGGATGGAAAGAGTAGCAGGGGAGGCCGCAGAATATATCTGGTCACCATAATCGAGTTTCGACAAAATTAGGGCTGAATGTAGGCAAAGGAGGGTTCAAAGATCAGCCCCCCATGAAAGATGTGCAAGGGTTTTAAGAAGGTTCAGCCTGGTGTGACAAGTTGCCTTCAGAGAGGTAATGTGAGGTTTCCAGGACAATCAATGGTTGAACAGGAGTCCGAGAAACCTGACTGTATCACGTTCTGGGATACATGAGCCTTATAGGTACAATAGATGATCAGAGACCACTGAACCTCTAGTAAACGTAATTTGATGAGTTTTGCCACTAGAAAATTTAAACCCGTGAGTGGTGGCCCAATTAGAAACCCGGTAAACCCGGTTGATGACATGCTGGAGGGAAACTGCAATGACGTGACAGTCAGCACCTGCACAAGCTATAGCAAAGTCATCCACATAGAGTGATGACCAAATATTGAATGGGAGAACAGATGCCAGATTATTTATAGCAAGCAGAAAGAGTGTTGTGCTCAGAACACATCCCTGGGGGACACCTTCAGCTTGGACAAATTCCGGGGAAAGTTCATTACTAACCCAGACCCGGAAATGTCTGTCAGTTAAGAAGGTCTTAAGAAAGAATGGTAGGTTGCCTCAGAGGCCTAAGGAGTGTGCCTGGGCCAAGATATCATATCTCCAAGTTGTATCATAAGCCTTCTCAAGGTCGAAAAAGATATCGATAACCGAATGGTTATTCGCAAAGGCATTATGAATATACATATCCAAGCGCAGCAAGGGGTCAATGGCAGAACGGCCCTTATGGAAGCCATATTGACTAGGGGAGAGACTATTGTGAATCTCTAAATACCACATCAAACGTCTATTAACTAGACGTTCCAGCACCTTGCAAACTGCACTGGTAAGAGCGATGGGACGGTAGTGAGAGGGATCACATCCCGTAGCACCTGGTTTTCGAAAAGGGAGAACAATAGCAGACTTCCACAGCTGGGGAAGAACTCCTTGCGACCATATGAGATTAAAGAGTCGTAAGAGGACAGTAAGAGCAGACTGATGTAAATGCTGTAGCATACGAATTATAATGCCGTCTGGCCCAGCTGCCGATGATCGGCAAGCAGAGAGCATTGCCTCCAGTTCTTGAAGGGTAAAAGGCACATTATAGGATTCTTCTCTAAGAGAAGAAAAATCTAAGGGCTTTAACTCGCTGGCAGACTTAGAAGAAAGGAACGAGGGGCATAGATGGAGCCCCTGTGAAATGCAGACAAGATGATTACCAATTTCAGTGGCAATGGCAAGAGGGTGTGCTATATCAACACCAGCAACCTGAAGAACAGGAGCTGGGTCAGGGGAGAATTTACAACTTAATTTCCGCACTTTCTTCCAGACTGCACTCATCCAGGAAGCCGAAGTGACAGTAGAAACGTAATCTCGCCAGCAAGTGCGTTTAGCATCACATATGACATGGTGAGCAATAGCTCTCTTCTGCTTGAAATCAAGGAGTCTCTCTGTGGTTCTGTTATACCAATACCTGCCCCATGCAGTGCGTTTCAAATGCACTGCCCGAGCACAAGCAGGAGACCACCAAGGCACGCACTTCTGAGGATGCTTGCCCGAGGTTTGGGGAATAGAATGTGAAGCCGCTGTGAAGATGGAGGACGAAAAGAGATGTAAAACCTCATCAATGGAGGACGAGGTAGGAACCTCATGAAAGGCAGTAAGATGTGCGTAAAGGTCCCATTTCGCCCATTCAAATTTCCAGCGTGGGCAATGAGGAGGTGGAGAAAACAGAAGAGACTTAAGGATGATTGGGAAATGATCGCTGTCATGTAAGTCCGGGAGGACAGACCAGGTGAAGTCAAGGACAGTAGATGAAGAGCAGATGGAAAGATCGATGCAGGAGAAAGAATGAGTTCGGGGATCAAAATGGGTAGGAATACCCGTATTTAAAACATGGAGGGGAAGAGAAGCAAGAAATGCCTCCAACTGTATGCCATGGGAGTCACAGTGCGACCCTCCCCAGAGAAAATGGTGTGCGTTAAAATCTCCAAGTAATAGAAGGGGTGGCGGTAAGGAAGAAACCAGAAAATCAACATCTGGGATAGACATTGCCCGCGAAGGGGAGAGATATAAAGAACAGAGTGTATACCACTTATTCAAGTGGATACGGGCTGCGGTGTAATGTAAGGAAGAAGGAACATAGAGCTGATGGTATGGAACACCAGTGTGTATAAGAAGAGCACTTTCGTTAAAGGTTCCATCGGAAAAAGGATCAGATGAATATAACAAATCATAGCCTGAAAAGGGCCTGATAACAGTGGATTGTAATTTGGGTTCTTGCAAACAGACCCCAACAGGGAAAAACTGAGAGAGCAACACTTGAAGCTCACCCTGGTTACCCGTGAGGCCTGGGATATTCCACTGCAAATAAGCCATGATTTATGGAGAGAAAGATATAAGTGGAAGTGAGAGGAATCTATGGACTAGGGTTAGAAAAGTCCACGTGTGGAGGCAGTGGAAGACCTGTAATCAGAGAAGGAGGAGGACATTGTGAAGGAAGGAGGGGTTCAGACGAAGAAGAGAGATGAGGAACCTCAGGTGGAGTAGTGTCCATCATCGGTCCAGAAATATATTCTGCAATAGCTTCCAGTGTTTCGGAAGTCAAAGATGCAGAATGTGGGACTACATTAGAAATGGAAGAAGAGTGAGCAACGATCCGATCTGGGGAGTCTATAGACTATACTAAAGTAGAGTGCGAGGAGATAGAAGAGGAAACTGTTGAAGATGCTTGGGAGGGGACAGGGGATGAAGGTAGTGTATGAGGAGGAGGATGAACCTCCACACATGTTATAGAACTAGTCAGAGGTGAAGAACCTGGCAGTAGGGATTTTTTGCTGGGCTTATGAGAAGGAGGGGGGCGCTGAGGTTTAGGTGAAGGACGAGGACGTGTAGACTCAGAATTGTGCGAGTGAGTAGAGGAAGGAGTGTGGACAGTATGGGAAGCCGAGGTAGGAACCTCGGAGCCAAGAATATCAAAAGGATTGGAGACAGGGGTGATTGAGAATGAGGCGACCACAGAGGAAGCCGTGGAAGTTGGGACCCCAGAAGCAGGGCGACGTTTAGCAATTCGAGAATAGGAAAAGTTGGGACAGACAGGAGCGGCCTGCTCTAAACCCATGCTGTCCTGGGTTGTGCAATTGATGGGTATCAAGATGGGTGGCGATCTTGCTTCTTAGAACCCTTTCAAAGATTTTTATGATATGGGACGTTAGCGCAATTGGTCTGTAGTTCTTTGCTATTGCTTTACTGCCCCCTTTGTGGAGCGGGGCTATGTCTGTTGTTTTTAGTAGCTGCGGGACGATCCCAGTGTCCATGCTCCCTCTCCATAGGATGTTAAAAGCATGTGATAGGGGCTTCTTGCAGTTCTTGATGAACACGGAGTTCCATGAGTCTGGGCCTGGAGCTGAGTGCATGGGCATGTCATTTATTGCCTTTTCGAAGTCATTTGGCGTCGTGATGATGTCAGAAAGGCATGCGTCTGTCAAGTTCTGTGGCACTCTCATAAAAAAATCATTTAAGTTTTCGATTTTCAGTCTGGTTAGTGGCTCGCTAAAGACTGAGTCATACTGGGATTTAAGTAACTCACTCATTTCCTTGCTGTCATCTGTGTAGGACCCATCCGGTTTAAGTAGGGGCCCAATACTGGTTGTTGTTCTCGACTTTGATTTTGCATAGGAAAAGAAATACTTAGGGTTTCTTTCAATTTCATTTATGGCTCTTAGTTCTTCCTGCGTCTCTTGATTCCTATAAGATTCCTTTAGTTTTATTTCGATGTTTGCTATTTCTCTGACTAGTGTCTCCCTACGTATTTCAGAGATATTGGCCTCCTGTAGCCGCTCCATTATTCTGTGCCTTCGCCTCTCTCTTTCTAGTTTGCATCTTCTCCTCCTTTTCCTTAAGGGAATTTGCCTTGAGCAAACCTCAAGTACCACAGAGTTAATTTGTTCTAGACATAGGTTGGGATCCGTGATGCTTAGGCAATCTTCCCAGTTTATATCATTTAGGACTTGGTTTACTTGGTCCCACCTTATGTTTTTGTTATTGAAGTTGAATTTGGAGAAAGCTCCCTCACGGCTGATCACAAATTGTTGATCTGGGGCTCCCTGATTGCATGTCTGGACCTCTATTTGAGCAAAAGTCTGGAAGCTAGTGTCCCTTACTGTTTAGATATTGCTTGGAGGATATACCCTAGAGCTGGGGATTCTGAGTTAATACAGGACACTAATACCACTTAAATTTTGCGATTTAAGGTTCTTCCCTGCACATGGTGTTTGGAGGGGTTAGGCTTATGGAGTTTGAAAGACAGAGTGCCTTATTCATCTGCATCAATTAAGTTCTTTCCCTTTTCCAGAAGTGCATGTTGGCGGGAAACTATTGTAGCTCCAGTCATCTAGAAATTTGTCCCATAGCGACTTGTAAGTCTGAAAGAAGCGTCTCAGAGTGTCGGAGTCAACAGCGTTTGTCCAGAGTGCAGCTTACAAGGAGGCAGTCCCAAGACAAGTTTTTATATAACTATACTCTTATACATTCCCCTCTTTACTTCCATGGACAAAGTTCTTTGTCTCCACAGACTCTGAAGTGCACCACTCACCCTTTTCCCCTCATCAATTCTATGATTCACCTCATCCTTCATAGACCCATCTGCTGACATGTCCACTCCCAAATATCTGAATACATTCACCTCCTCCATACTCTCTCCCTCCAATCTGATATCCAATCTTTCATCATCTAATTTTTTTGTTATCCTCATCACCTTACTCTTTCCTATATTCACTTTCAATTTTCTTCTTTTACATACCCTACCAAATTCATTCACCAACCTCTGCAACTTCTCTTCAGAATCTCCCAAAAGCACAGTGTCATCAGCAAAAAGCAACTGTGACAACTCTCACTTAGTATTTGATTCTTTGTCTTTTAACCCCACACCTCTTGCCAAGACCCTCGCATTCACTTCTCTTACAACCCCATCTATAAATATATTGAACAACCACAGTGACATCACACATCCTTGTCTAAAGCCTACTTTTACTGAGAAATAATCTCCCTCTCTCCTACACACTCTAACCTGAGCCTCACTATCCTCATAAAAGCTCTTCACTGCTTTCAGTAACCTACCTCCTATTCCATACACCTGCAACATCTGCCACATTGCCTTCCCTATCCACCCTATCATTTACCTTTTTCAAATCCATAAATGCTACAAAAACCTCTTTACCTTTATCCAAATACTGTTCACCTATGTTTCACTGCAAACACTTGGTCTACACACCCCTTACCTTTCCTAAAAACCCCTTGTTCATCTTCTATTCTGTTCTCCGTCTTACTCTTAATTCTTTCAATAATAACTCTACCATACACTTTACCTGGTATACTCAACAGACTTATTCCCCTATAATTTTTGCACTCTCTTTTGTCCTCTTTGCACAATAGAGCGAAAAACTAATGTCAAAGACCTGGGAGTGATCATGTAATGAGAACCTTCAAAACCAGGGATGCCAAGCCCATGTTGACACTTTACAGATCGCTTGTTCTATCTAGGCTGGAATATTACTGCACACTAACGGCACCTTTCAAGGCCGGTGAAATTGCTGACCTTGAAAATGTGCAGAGAACCTTCGCCGCACGCATAAGTGCGATAAACCACCTCAACTACTGGGAACGCTTGAAGTTCCTAAACCTGTACTCTCTAGAACGCAGGCAGGAGAGATACATTATTATATACACATGGAAAATTCTCGAGGGCTTAGTACCAAACTTGTACACAAAAATCACTTCCTACGAAAGCAAAAGACTCGGCAGGTGATGTAACATCCCCCCAATGAAGAGCAGGGGTGCCACTAGCACGTTGAGGGACAACACAATAAGTGTCAGGGGCCCAAGATTGTTCAATTGCCTCCCAGCATATATCAGGGGGATTACCAACAAACCCCTGGCTGTCTTCAAGCAGGCACTGGACAGGCACCTAAAGTCGGTACCTGACCAGCCGGGCTGTGGTTCGTACGTTGGACTGCATGCGGCCAGCAGTAACAGCCTGGTTGATCAGACTCTGGTCCAACAGGAGGCCTGTTCACAGACCGGGCCGCGGGGGCATTGACCCCTGGAATTCTCTCCAGGTATGGTTGAGAAGAAGTCATTTATCTTGTTTACTGTATCAATAGGCTGTAGTGGTGTTTCGTTTGGTTTAGTTAAGACAATATCCCTAGTTTTTTTCACTTTGTGGGTGCCCATAATCTGTGAGAGTGTTTTCCAGGTCTTTTTTATATCTCCTCTTGTTTCAGTGAATCTGATGAAGTAGTACAATTGTTTGGCTTTTTTTATTAGTTTGGTGAGAACTGATGAATAGTGTTTAATAAACTCCTTATGTAGGAATCCCCACCTATATTGCTTCTCATATTCATGTTTCTTGTTAATGGATTTTAGTAAGCTGTTAGTTAGCCATGGGCTGCCTAGCCGTTTATTCGTAATCTGTTTCATTTTTATAGGACAATGTTTGTTGTATAGTCTTTGTAATTTATTAAGAAAGTTGTCTGTCCACTCATCGATACCCTTGGCATTTGAGAATTCTATAGCCCAGTCAACTGTCTCTAGCTCTGCTGTGAAGTTATATATTGAAGCCTGGTCATGGAGTCGAAATGAAACTTTGGTGTATTCTAGGGGCGGTTTACTAATGTTTGTTAAGAGGAAGGTGGGGTAGTGGTCTGTGGTGCTGTCTGTTATTATCCCCGATTTAAGGGGGGCTAGGATATTGGTCCATATATGGTCAATTATGGTTGCACTCATCTCAGTAAGCCTAGTTGGTTTGGTTATTGTTGGTATGAGAAGTGTATTGTTCATATTGTTGATGAAATCGGTTACTGGCTGGTCATCTGGTAGGCCAAGGTTGATGTTGAAGTCTCCAGCTAAGATAAGGTGGTGTTTGTTCAATTGGTTGTTTGTTATTAGCGTTTTTAGTTGATTGCTAAAATTTGGGATGTTTTTATGAGGCATCCGGTAAGTGGCCCGGATGGTTATGGGAGTCTTATGGTTTTGTGCAGTAAAATTAGCAAAAATATATTCTCCATATTCATCATTATAACAAGTGGTGTCGCAACAGGATATTTCATTAGAGTAATAGATTGCAATACCTCCCCCAACTTGATGTGGTCTGCAGTTGTGTATTGCTGTGTAACCTGGCAACGAGTAGATATCTATTGTATCCTGCTTAAGCCAGGTTTCAGTAAGGACAATACATGTGAAGGTTGTTTTTAGGGAACCAAGGAGGGCAAGGAGGTCATCATAGTGTTTGCTTAAGGATCGGACATTGTAGTTAAGAACTGTTATACTTTTAGTAGTGTTTAGGACAGTGTGGGCTTGTGATGCTGTGTAGTAGAGGCAGTTATTTTCCAGTAAATTTTGAATGGGTGTTTGTAGAAACTTGTTTTGGAACTGCCTCCTTGTAAGCTGCACTTAGAGCAAGCGCTGTTGACACCGACACTCTGAGACACTTCTCTCAGACTTACAAGTGGCTATGGGACAAATTTCTAGCTAATTGCAGTAAAGGGATTCCACACTGCTTACAAGAAACTGAAAGGGGAACAACTTACCTGATGTAGTAGCTATATGTATCCTGGACTTCCTTATCTATAACCCCCTCCTATCACCATGTGCAGTGGAGAACCTTAATCTGCAAAGGAAGTGGTAATTAGTGTCCTACCTGCACCTCAGAGTTCCCTGGATTCAAAGGATACCCCTTAAGCAATAAATAAAGTAACACTAGCTTCTAGACTAATACTTAAGGGGGATTGCCCACAATTATTACCTTATAGTGGAAAATTCGCCCGCTTATAACCCACAGCTCAAATAACCCCACCTTACTCTGAATATCGCCGGCCAGCTTTACCAAGAGAAATGCAGAGTATATTATCTTACTGTGGGGGCCTGGGCCAGAGACGATTCCACAGTACGTCGGGAAGCCTCTGTGGTTCTTGGTTCCCAGGCAAGTATTTTGAAGACATGTGGGGGACTGAGCTCCAGCTCTTAGTACCCTGTTAGCACCACGGTGTCCAAGTCAAGAAGAAGGACTAGCGCTCTCTCCCGCTTAGATTCAAGTGTGGAGCTGCTAGTTCTCGTTAGCTAACATAATCTAATGTTCCTATTTAAGGCTTATATCTACCTATATTAGGGTGCTAGAGCTACAGTATTAATATCTAATGTTGCCTTAATAATCCTAATATTAGTTTCTAACTGTACAAACTTGCCTAGGTGTTCCTAGGTGAATAAATCTATCAATTAAAATGTACATAATAGTTACCTCCGTCAACTCGAATGTGTGTATGTTTTGGTTGGGTGTGTGGGTTCCTGAACTCCGAGGGCCGATCCGTGGTATGTTTAAGGTTCCTTACGGCTCACTTACCCTGTGGAACTCGAGTGACCCAAAAAGTTTCCACAGTGTTTGATTAAATAGGTTTAGATCAGGGTCGACGTGATCATTCATCATTTAGGTTAAATAGTAATTTTGTTATATCATGTATAGTGTGGTGAGTTATAGTACTGATATCTGTAGTAAGGGGATGTTTTGATAAGTATATAACTAATGCACATTGGTCAAATAGAGTTTAGTAACATATAAACAAAGTGGACTTGGTATTGAGTATGAATTAAGCTAGTATGAAATAAAAAATTAGATATAAACTAATAGGATACAATTACTAAAAACAAGGTAGCACCAATGAGTTTGGTATTGGTAATGTATTAAGCTAGAATGAAATATAGTATAGTAAAATTAAAAGAAATTTAGATATAAACTAATAAGATAAAATTACTAATAGTAATGTAGCACCAATGAGTTTGGTATTGGTTATGTATTAGGCTAGAATGAAATAAAGTACAGTAAAAATTAAAAATTTTGATAAACTATTAAGTTTAAATTACAAAATTGGGTAGCACCAATGAGTTTGGTGTTGGTTATTTAATAAGCTAGAATGTAATTAGGTAAACTAGATATTACCTATGATATTAACAAGATAATAAGGTAGTTATAAGATATTTATAGAGTAAAGTAGCACCAGACTGTTACTTGTAATTGCACTAGAGAATAGTTGCAATAGATATAAAGGTATAATACAGGTTTATATAAAAGTATAGTTAAAAAAAATAAAGAGGGGCAAAGAATGGTATACAGTAGATATTAAAATAAGCAGAATGGGATTTTTGCCACAGGTTATTATTAGAAGCACGAACCGTACTATCAGAGCCTACAGTGACACAGCTATCAACTTCCACAGCAATTACTTGCCACAGCAATTACCTGGCACAGCAGTTACCTGCCACAGCAATTACCTGCCACAATTATTACCTGCCACAGCTATCACCTGCCACAACTATCACCTGCCACAGCTATCACCTGCCACAACTATCACCTGTGTTACGACTTCGATATCGTAACTTAAATAAAAAAATCCTGGCTCCTAAATGGCTGCTCAATCTGCTGTCTAGGGGCATTTAAATTACATTGATAAAACACAGCAACTCCAGGGCCAGCATGAAATTATATGTTAAACAATATTATTTAAAAAGGAAAGGTAAAAACTCACTTATATAAAAATGTCTATACGTATATTAAAGTAAATTATATACAACTTATAACCTACTACAAAAAACCACCACACTCCAGGTCACTAAATAAACATTTATAAACAGAGAGGCTCCATGACCCCCCACCCCCTTCTCCTGCTGGCTTCTTAGCCTAGTTATAGGACCTGGAGAGATTATCGGACAAAATCAGTTTTTTTTTTTTTCATCCGATTTTTTTTATTTTTGGTGTACGTTTAGAAGCATATATGTAGAAGAATATGACAAAATTTCAATAAGATTGTTCAACAAACAATGAAGGAAAAAATATTTACTTATTTTGACAAATGGCAGCCACTCTTTACAAATTGGCACTACGAGTGGCTCTCTTTCGACAATCCCCACTGTTAGATTAGATTAGATTTTGCCACAGAAGTGGCTAGTTTATTGTGCACCCCATATCCATCCTGTGGACGGTAGCGCAAGAGCATATGGATACACAAAAAGCCTATGCACTAGGCCCCAAAAGGGTTAACAATTGTACATTTGGATTTACATCTACAGTTCACTTATCTGTTACAAGCAAATTTAGGAAATTTGCTTAGTATAACTGGTATCTTATTTTCATGAATAAGATATCTTGACATGTCACATAGGTTATTATACTGTCTATCTCTATATTCCTCAATAAGTATCTCCCAAACTGGGAGATACACAGATGATGATCAAACTAAATGCAAATTATGTGATCAGGCATATGGTCACTGTCTTGAACACTATGTGCTGAATTGTCCACTTATTGAGGAATATAGAGATAGACAGTATAATAACCTATGTGACATGTCAAGATATCTTATTAGTGAAGGTAGGATACCACTTATTCTAAGCAAATTTCCTAAATTTGCTTGTAACAGATAAGTGAACTGTAGATATAAATCCAAATTAATTTCCATGAACGTGCCTATCTGTGCTCATGATAATGCGAGCACAGATGGGCATGTTTGTGGAACAACTTGCAATGTGAACAGACTGAATGATGTTGTAGTCGCCAGGCTTAGGCTTGGCTACAGGTACTTCTGACAGTTTGGGAGACACAGATGATGATCAAACTAAATGCAAATTATGTGATCAGGCATATGGTCACTGTCTTGAACACTATGTGCTTAATTGTGCACTTATTGAGGAATATAGAGATAGACAATATAATAACCTATGTGACATGTCAAGATATCTTATTCATGAAATAAGATACCTGCTTGTAACAGATAATTGAAATGTAGATATAAACCCAAATGTACAATTGTTAACCCCTTTGGGGCCTAGTGCCTAGGCCTTTTGTGTATCCATATGCTCTTGCGCTACCGTCCACAGGATGGATATGGGGTGGACAATAAACTAGCCACTTCGGTGGCAAAATCTAAAATCTAATCTCACCCACACCAATCGACTAACTCCCAGGTACCCATTTTACTGATGGGTGAACATACACAACCGGTGTAAAGAAACAAGCCCAATGTTTCTACCCTAGCTGGGAATCGAACGCAGACCCTCGCCGTGTGAAGCGAGAGCTTTAGCTCTGATATAAGTAGAAAAGGGATATTAGCAATAATAATCAGTATAAGACATCTTGTGAGCGGCGGTCAGACAGACGACATCGATAAAATCGATAAATGGTGTTGCATCATCATATAAGCTCCGCCCACCTCTGATATAAGCTCCTCCCACACTGTAATGATGTTAAGTGGTGAATTTACTGTATTAGGGAAAAAAATAAACAGAAAATTAAAAAACAAACCAAAAAAAATATAAAAAAAATCACCTCACGCTTATGCATATATTTACCTGGCGGGTCGCCACCAGACATGTTTCAAGTAGCTATAATTTGCTTTAGAAACATCGCATTATGATGGGGTTTTCACCAAAATGTTGCCAAATACTTACACTATTTTTCTGTAAACAAAACCTAATATCATATTTTTTCGCATAATTCTCATGTCCGCCCAAGAATTTGGCGGACGGTCCCTTAAAAGTTATAATCTCCAAAACAGACCCTTGCACACACTAGAGCCTTAAAAAAACATGAGAGCTTGTGAATACAAAATTACTTATATTATACACCAAAAAAAAAACTCGCCAAACCACCTACTCACAAGATCCAACCAATGACGACTTCACCCAGCCGCCTTCCTACGTGTACTAACTCCTCTGCTCCTGTCCTGGCCACTGAGCCTAGACGGAAATAATACGCGTCTCGTTCCAGTACAAACTCCGTTTTTTTTATAAAATATTTTACTGGTTAACAACCAGCCACAACTATCTCCTGCTACAACTATCTCCTGCCACAACTATCACCAGCTACAACTATCACCTACCACAACTATCTCCTGCCACAACTATCACCTGCCACAACTATTACCTGCCACAACTATCACCTGCCACAACTATCACCTGCTACAACTATCACCTGCCACAACTATTACCTGCCACAACTATCACCTGCCACAACTATCACCTGCCACAACTATCACCTGCCACAACTATCACCTGCTACAACTATCACCTGCCACAACTATCACCTGCCACAACTATCACCTGCTACAACTATCTCCTGCCACAACTATCACCTGCCACAACTACCACCTGCCACAACTATCACCTGCCACACCTATCACCTGCCACAACTATCACCTGCCACAACTATCACCTGCTACAACTATCACCTGCTACAACTATCACCTGCCACAACTATCACCTGCCACAACTATCACCTGCTACAACTATCTCCTGCCACAACTATCACCTGCTACAACTATCACCTGCCACAACTATCTCCTGCCACAACTATCACCTGCCACAACTATCACCTGCCACAACTATCACCTGCAATAGCTATCACCTGCCACAACTATCACCCACAGTTATCACCTGCCACATCTATCACCTGCCACTGCTATCACCTGCCACAGCTATCACCTGACACAGCTATCACCTGTCATAGCTATTACCTGCCACAGCTATCACCTGCCACAGCTATTACCTGCCACATATATCACCTGTCACAACTATCACCTGCCACAGCTATTACCTGCCACAGCTATCACCTGCCACAGCTATCACCTGCCACAGCTATCACCCACAGCTATTACCTCCCACAGCTATTACCTGCCACATATATCACCTGCCACATCTATCACCTGCCACAGCTATTACCTGCCACAGCTATTACCTGCCACATCTATCACCTGCCACAGTTATCACCTGCCACAGCTATTACCTGCCACAGCTATCACCTGCCACAGCTAATACCTGCCACAGCTATCACCTGCCACAGCTATCACCTGCCACAGCTATCACCCACAGCTATTACCTCCCACAGCTATTACCTGCCACATCTATCACCTGCCACAGCTATTACCTGCCACAGCTATTACCTGCCACATCTATCACCTGCCACAGCTATCACCTGCCACAGCTATTACCTGCCACAGCTATCACCTGCCACAGCTATCACCTGCCACAGCTATCACCTGGGTGAAAGATGTGTTGTGAGTGAAGGATGTGTTTTGGGTGAAGGATGTGTTGTAGGTGAAGGATGTGTTGTCGGTGAAGAATGTGTTGTGGGTGCAGGATGTGTTGTGGGTGAAGGATGTGTTGTGGGTGAAGGATGTGTTGTGAGTGAAGGATGTGTTGTAGGTGAAGGATGTGTTGTCGGTGAAGAATGTGTTGTGGGTGCAGGATGTGTTGTGGGTGAAGGATGTGAATGAAGGATGTGTTGTGAGTGAAGGATGTGTTGTGAGTGAAGGATGTGCTGTGAGTGAAGGATGTGTTGTGAGTGAAGGATGTGTTGTGGGTGAAGGATGTGTTGTGAGTGAAGGATGTGTTGTGGGTGAAGGATGTGTTGTGAGTGAAGGATGTGTTGTGGGTGAAATATGTTGTGAGTGAAGGATGTGCTGTGAGTGAAGGATGTGTTGTGGGTGAAGGATGTGTTGTGGGTGAAGGATGTGTTGTAAGTGAAGGATGTGTTGTGGGTGAAGGATGTGTTGTGGGTGAAGGATATGTTGTGAGTGAGAGATGTGCTGTGAGTGAGAGATGTGTTGTGGGTGAAGGATGTGTTGTGGGTGAAGGATGTGAGTGAAGGATGTGTTGTGAGTGTAGGATGTGTTGTGGATGAAGAATGTGTTGTGGGTGAAGGATGTTGTGAGTGAAGGATGTGTTGTGAGTGAAGGATGTGTTGTGGGTGAAGGATGTGTTGTTAGTGAAGGATGTGTTGTAGGTGAAGGATGTGTTGTGGGTGAAGGATGTGCTGTGAGGGAGAGATGTGTTGTGGGTGAAGGATGTGTTGTGGGTGAAGGATGTGTTGTGGGTGAAGGATATGCTGTGAGTGAAGGATGTGCTGTGAGGGAGAGATGTGTTGTGGGTGAAGGATGTGTTGTGGGTGAAGGATGTGTTGTGAGTGAAGGATGGGTTGTGGATGAAGAATATGTTGTGGGTGAAGGATGTTGTGAGTGAAGGATGTGTTGTGACTGAAGAATGTGTTGTGGGTGAAGGATGTGTTGTTAGTGAAGGATGTGTTGTAGGTGAAGGATGTGTTGTGGGTGAAGGATGTGCTGTGAGGGAGAGATGTGTTGTGGGTGAAGGATGTGTTGTGGGTGAAGGATGTGTTGTGGGTGAAGGATATGCTGTGAGTGAAGGATGTGCTGTGAGGGAGAGATGTGTTGTGGGTGAAGGATGTGTTGTGGGTGAAGGATGTGTTGTGAGTGAAGGATGGGTTGTGGATGAAGAATATGTTGTGGGTGAAGGATGTTGTGAGTGAAGGATGTGTTGTGACTGAAGGATGTGTTGTGGGTGAAGGATGTGTTGTTAGTGAAGGATGTGTTGTAGGTGAAGGATGTGTTGTGGGTGAAGGATATGTTGTGAGTGAAGGATGTGCTGTGAGTGAAGGATGTGTTGTGGGTGAAGGATGTGTTGTTAGTGAAGGATGTGTTGTGAGTGAAGGATGTGCTGTGAGTGAAGAATGTGTTGTGGGTGAAGGATGTGTTGTGAGTGAACTATGTGCTGTGAGTGAAGGATGTGTTGTGGGTGAAAGATGTGTTGTGAGTGAAGGATGTGTTGTGGGAGAAGGATGTGTTGTGGGTGAAGGATGTGAGTGAAGGATGTGTTGTGGGTGAAGGATGTGTTGTGAGTGAAGGATGTGCTGTGAGTGAAAGATGTGTTGTAGGTGATGGATGTGGCACCTCCGTCTCACTTTTCCAAATATATATTATTTAGTACATATTACGATAAAGGAATCAAATTATCATTTTCTTTGCATTTCCAACAATAAAAATAACAGTATGTATATAGAAAGAGTGGTTGAAGGCTTGAGTAGGTTAGTTTATTATGCCCCTTGTGGGGAATTGTGGGAGATAAGTCTACCTGGGACACCGCCACTTGCAACAAACAATCTCCCAGGGAGATGACCGACTAGTATAATTTTACTGCAGTCATTCCCTTAAGGTAAGTGAGAACTTTACCCACTCCTGGCCGCACCCGAGGGGTACCTTCGATGTTCTCACACTCACCACAATACGCTCTGGACCAGTATAAATAAATCTGAGTAGATAATACTAATAATTATGGTATGATTAAATTTAAGTGGACTGTATGGGGAATAGGGACTGATCAAGTAGAAGTAAAAGGAGAGAACACACAATTAAGTTAACATGACCATCACTCACCCAATTAACAGCATCATAGCGGTGCACAGTAGATCGTTGACCTAACTAAGGTACATCTACTATTTATAACAATCTTGCCGGCCGACATAGAAGGTTAAAACAGAGAGTACTTAGCTTTAGGTGAGGGAGTCGCTTCGTTGTTGACGTTCTCCTGCGGTCTTGTTCGATCGCGATGGTAAGGGTTGTCCCGTCGAGTCAAGGAAGATTAATTTCCTTGAACTCTTATACGCCCACGAGACCGGGCGTTAGTTAACATGTGGTTGGTCGGGGTAGCGATTCAGATCCTCTCACTATTCCGACCTTATTACTGTTTATACGTACAACTTTACACACTATGTATATCCTGGCTTGATGTTAGTTTGAGTTAGTTTGATATCTTTATTATGCACCCCATACCCATCCTGTGGGCGGTAGTCAAAAGATTACAGAGGTACATAATGGGTCCAGGGACTGGACCCCAAAGTTATGATAGCTGAGCAAGTTACATAGGTAATGAACTAACAAGCTACAAAGGTAATGAACTCACAAGTTACAAAGGTAATGAAACATGTAAGTAAATTTACTTACTTACGTTTATACATGGTTACAATCATGAACAAATTATAACGCAATGAACACTTCACTAGTCTACACCCAGTCACAACTGTAATGAGCTCTTGGTGCAAATTTTATTGTTGGGTCACACATACACACTTACATATACAAGTGGAGAGGGGAGCAGGAATAGGAAGGGAGAAACGAAACTACAAAAGGGGGGACTACACAGGCATGAGGAACTTCCTACAAGACGTTCAGTGGGAGAGAGAATTGGCAGGAAAACCAGTAAAAGAAATGATGGAATATGTGACAACCAAATGCAAAGAGGCAGAGGAGAGGTTTGTCCCCAAGGGAAACAGAAGTAATGGGAAGACCAGAACGAGTCCTTGGTTCACCCAGAGGTGTAGGGAGGCAAAAAGTAAGTGTAATAGAGAATGGAAAAAGTACAGAAGACAAAGGACCCAGGAAAATAAAGAGATTAGCCGAAGAGCCAGAAACGAATATGCACAGGTAAGAAGGGAGGCTCAGCGACAATATGAAAATGATATAGCATCAAAAGTCAAGTCTGACCCGAAGCTGCTGTATAGCCACATCAGGAGGAAAACAACAGTCAAGGACCAGGTAATCAGGCTGAGAAAGGAAGGTGGGGAGTTCACAATAAACGACCAAGAGGTATGTGAGGAGCTCAACATGAGATTTAAAGAAGTATTTACACAGGAGACAGGAAGGACTCCAGGAATTCAGAATAGGGAGGTATACCAACAAGTGCTGGATGAAATACACACAACCGAGGAGGAGGTGAAGAAGCTGCTATGTGAACTCGATACCTCAAAAGCGGTGGACCGGACAACATTTCTCCGTGGGTCCTTAGAGAGGAGCAGAGATGTTGTGTGTGCCACTAACACAAATCTTCAACACATCCATTGAAACTGGGCAACTACCTGAGGCGTGGAAGATGGCAAATGTAGTCCCAATTTTTAAGAAAGGAGACAGACACGAGGCATTAAACTACAGACCTGTGTCACTGACGTGTATAGTATGCAAAGTCATGGAGAAGATCATCAGGAGGAGAATGGTGGAGCACCTAGAAAGACACAAGCTTATAAACGACAACCAGCATGGTTTCAGGGAAGGAAAATCCTGTGTCACAAACCTACTGCAGTTTTATGACAAGGTAACAGAAGTAAGACACGAGAGAGAGGGTGGATAGACTGCATTTTTGGACTGCAAGAAGGCGTTCGACACAGTTCCTCACAAGAGATTAATGCAAAAGCTAGAGGATCAGGCACACGTAACAGGAAAAGCACTGCAATGGATCAGAGAATATCTGACAGGGAGGCAACAACGAGTCATGGTACGTGACGAGATGTCAGAGTGGGCACCTGTGACGAGTGGAGTTCCACAAGGGTCAGTCCTAGGACCTGTACTGTTTTTGGTATATGTGAATGACATAACGGAAGGGATAGACTCAGAAGTGTCCCTGTTTGCAGATGATGTGAAGTTAATGAGAAGAATCAAATCAGTCGAGGATCAGGCAGGAATACAAAGAGACCTGGACAGGCTGCAAGCCTGGTCCAGTAACTGGCTCCTTGAATTTAACCCTGCCAAATGTAAAGTCATGAATATCGGGAAGGGCAAAGAAGACCGCAGACAGAGTATAGTCTAGGTGGCCAAAGACTGCAAACCTCACTCAAAGAAAAAGATCTTGGGGTGAGTATAATACCGAGCACATCTCCTGAGGCACACATCAATCAGATAACTGCTGCAGCATACGGGCGGCTGGCAAACCTAAGAATAGCGTTCCAATACCTCACCAAGGAATCATTCAAGACTCTGTATACCATATACGTCAGGCCCATACTGGAGTATGCAGCACCAGTTTGGAACCCACACCTGGTCAAGCACGTCAAGAAATTAGAGAAAGTGCAAAGGTTTGCAACAAGACTAGTCCCAGAGCTAAGGGGATTGTCCTACGAAGAAAGGTTAAGGGAAATCGGCCTGACGACACTAGAGGACAGGAGGGTTAGGGGAGACATGATAACGACATATAAAATACTGCGAGGAATAGATAAGGTGGACAGAGACAAGATGTTCCAGAGAGGGGACACAGAAACAAGGGGTCACAATTGGAAGTTGAAGACTCCTATGAGTCAAAGGGATGTTAGGAAGTATTTCTTCAGTCATAGAGTTGTCAGGAAGTGGAATAGCTTGGAAAGCGACATAGTGGAGGCAGGAACCATACATAGTTTTAAGACTAGGTTTGATAAAGCTCATGGAGCAGGGAGAGAGAGGACCTAGTAGCAATCAGTGAAGAGGCGGGGCCAGGAGCTATGACTCGACCCCTGCAACCACAAATAGGTGAGTACAAATAGGTGAGTACACATAAATATACATACACACACACGCACACACAACAGGCCCAGCCTTCAATCGACATGTGTGGACAGACACCTTTCTTAATAAATTACATAGACTATACAACAAACATTGTCCTATAAAAATGAAACAGATTACGAATAAACGGTTAGGCTGCCCATGGCTAACTAACAACTTACTAAAATCCATTAACAAGAAACATCAATATGAGAAGCAATATAGACGGGGATTCATACATAAGGAGTTTGTTAAACACTATTCATCAGTTCTCACCAAACTAATAAAAAAAGCCAAACAATTGTACTACTCCAGCAGATTCACTGAAACAAGAGGAGATATAAAAGACCTGGAAAACACTCTCACAGATTATGGGCACCCACAAACAGAAAAAAATAGGGATATTGTCCTAACTAAACCAAACGAAACACCACTACAGCCTATTGATACAGTAAACAAGATAAATGACTTCTTCTCAACTATAGGATCAAATCTTGCCAGTAAAATTCCAGATACCAATGCCCGAGCAAGTGATTACCTAGATGGGAATTTCCCATCCTCCTTATATCTTGCACCTACAGAACCCACTGAAGTCTCCATGATAATCAAGTCACTTAAAAATAAATCAGGACATCTGTCTCAAGTTCCACCCTTAATAT
>WNWK01022099.1:0-33091 GCA_009830355.1 Cherax destructor
CCCTGAATGTGACATTCGGCAGGCAAGTCCCGATTTTTCATATTAAACCATGTCTCAGTTATTGCAAAAACATCAATATCCCGTACTTTGCAACTAATCTCAACTCGTCCATCTTATTCCTACACTACGACTATTGGTGTAATATATATTTAGAGACCCTCCTTTCTTTACCCTTCCTGCTCATCTCTGTTTTTCCACTATACCTATTACTGTCCTTGTCATCTAGTGTCACTAGCTTTCCACTATCCACCTTATTCTGCCTATTACTAGTTCTCCTACAACTTATAATATTACTACACTGGGACTTCTCTGTTTCCCCCAAACCCATACCACTAACTATTTCTAGTTTAAAGCCCTAACAGCTCCCTCCACTGCAGTTGCCAGTGCCCCACCCCAGACCTGGATAAGGAACCCCATCCCTGGCATACATGTCATTTCTGCCATAGAAGAGGTCCCAGTTGTCAATGAATGTTACTGAATTTTCCTTACAGTATTTGTCCAGCCAGCAATTGACACCAATTGCCCTGGACAGCCATTCATTTCCAACTCCTCTCCTTGGCAAAATACCACATATGACAGGGTTCCCACCCTTCTTCCTAATTATGTCTATTGCTGACCTAAACCTGCTAGTCAGGTCCTCACTCCTACGTCTGCCAACATCGTTGCCTCCAGCACTGAGACAGATAATAGGATTGCTCCATTACCTCTCATGATGTCGTCCAGACGGCTAACAATATCCTCCATCCCAGCCCCAGGAAAGCAAACCCTCTGTCTCCTACTCCTATCAATCAAACAGAAAGCCCTATCCATGTACCTAACCTGACTGTCCCCAACAACAACAATGTTTTTACCTTCCTTTGTGTCTTTCGTCGTGACGCTCCCAGAAGTCGACTCACATTCATCGGGTAGCACGGAGAATGGGTTCGATGTTTCCACAACATTCTCCGGGCTTCGTTGTTTCTACCTCTCCACCCGTCCTCTTGAGCCTTAACTTTGTCCCATGCGTTTTAGCCACTGTCCAGGTTCCTTTCCTGGCTTGAGGATTCTCAACAGGAGGATTACTACGAATCCTCTTGTTTTCCTCAGTCAGTCGCTGTATCTCAAGCTTAGCTACCCTCAGTTCTTCCTTCAGCTGCTGGTAGAGTAGCTCAAGAGAGGACATCTTCTTCAGATTGACAGAGAGCACACAAGACACGTCTTCACTGAGTTAAGTCAGGTCCACCACTGAGTTAAGTCAGGTCCCAATGGGAAACATTTCTTAGTGAGACGTTTCGCCTTCATATCGTTTCATCAAGTGACTGATAAAGCCTCGTGTAGGTGAAACGTCGCACTAGTGGTACCTATATTTATCATAACTTGGATAAACAGAAGAATGCCGGAGAGTGTAACCGTGGTCCTGGCACTCACGGTCTAGCCTTGTACCACTCTAACCGTGGTCCTGGCACTCACGGTCTAGCCTTGTACCACTCTAACCGTGGTCCTGGCACTCACGGTCTAGCCTTGTACCACTCTAACCGTGGTCCTGGCACTCACGGTCTAGCCTTGTACCACTCAGCTCTTACATTAAGATTTCTCAGACAACTCTTCTGTGAGAAGTCTGCATCAGCGGCCACCTAACCTAACCTAACATAGCCTAAACTAACCTAACCTAACATAGCCAAAACTAACCTAACTTAACATAGCCTAAACTAACCTAACCTAACATAGCCCAACTTAACCTAACGTAACATAGCCTAAACTAACCTAACCTAACATAGCCTAAACTAACTTAACCTAACGTAACATAGCCTAAACTAACCTAGCCTAACATAGCCTAAACTAACCTAACCTAACATAGCCTAAACTAACCTAACCTAACATAGCCTAACCTAACCTAACATAGCCTAAACTAACCAAACCCAACCTAACCTAACCTAAATGTCCCTTCCCACAGCCCCAGAAGCTTTCATGTGTACATCGATGTTCATCGCAATTACAGCCAGAAGCGTCCACAGACTCTATGTGAGTAGTAATGAACGACTGTCAGTGAGTAAACTTGCTTGGATGAGAGATGAAATTGGTGCTACAACGCCAAGCTTCAGCTAAGTGGGATGAGCTGAGTGAGAAAGCTCCAGGAGAGCTCATTACACGGGCGCTCAAATGGTTATGATACAGCCTTTATGATAAATTAGACATATATGCAACACTTGGGTATCTTTATTGAGGAAACGTTTCGCCACACAGTGGCTTCATCAGTCCAATACAAAGGAGAATCGTGAAGAACAGGAGTTTGAGGTAATCAGTCCCTCAACCTTGAGTCGATGTTGTCAGTCCATCAATATTGAAAAGAATACAGCCTATCTGCGAAGTAGCTTATATACCGTTGGCAGGAGAGGTGTAGCAGTCGTAGGTGGTGTCACATTTGACCAATGTGGAAGTAGGTCGTGCCCAAGGGTTAGGCAAGCGAAGAATTCCCTGTATTAAATCCCAAGTGTTGTATATGTGTCTAATTTATCAACTTGTCGGTTCTCTGAACCATTCATCTACATACAGCCTGTATCATGAGCACAGGTATTCTCCTAAGGCTGGAGATAAATGGTATAAAATACTGACACGATGAAAAAATAAACACATGGTATATGTGTTTAGGTGTTGGGAATATATGTTAAACCAAACTATTCTGCTGAATATTCTTTGATCCTCATTGCTGATTGGTCTTCCATTTCGCTTTAAGCTGATTCATGACACGGCCAGGAACTGCACACTTAAGCTGGTTCATGACACGGCCAGGAACTACATGCTTAAGCTGGTTCATGACACGGCCAGGAACTACACACTTAAGCTGGTTCATGACACGACCAGTAACTGCACGCTTAAGCTGGTTCATGACACTGACAGGAACTACACACTTAAGCTGGTTCATGACACTGACAGGAACTACACACTTAAGCTGGTTCATGACACTGACAGGAACTACACACTTAAGCTGGTTCATGACACGGCCAGGAACTACACGCTTAAGCTGGTTCATGACACGGCCAGGAACTACACACTCTTAGCAGAGTGGAAAAATAGCCACAAATGCTCTATAATAAGGTCCTTTATTGACAAAGTTTCGCCGCCCACACAGTGGGCTTTATCAAATCACAAACAACCTGGGTACCAGGGTAGATCTGTTTCGCCCACGGTGTGGGTGATGCTGCATTAGTGGTAGTTTTTCCACTCTCCTATACGTGTGCAGTTCCTGGCCGAGTCATGAACCAGCTTAAGTGTGTAGTTCCTGGTCGTGTCATGAACCAGCTTAAGTGTGTAGTTCCTGGTCGTGTCATGAACCAGCTTAAGTGTGTAGTTCCTGGTCGTGTCATGAACCAGCTTAAGTGTGTAGTTCCTGGTCGTGTCATGAACCAGCTTAAGTGTGCAGTTCCAGACCGCGTCATGAACCAGCTTAAGTGTGTAGTTCCAGGCCGCGTCATGAACCAGCTTAAGTGTGCAGTTCCTGGCCGAGTCATGAACCAGCTTAAGTGTGTAGTTCCTGGCCGTGTCATGAACCAGCTTAAGTGTGTAGTTCCTGGTCGTGTCATGAACCAGCTTAAGTGTGTAGTTCCTGGTCGTGTCATGAACCAGCTTAAGTGTGTAGTTCCTGGCCGCGTCATGAACCAGCTTAAGTGTGTAGTTCCTGGTCGTGTCATGAACCAGCTTAAGTGTGTAGTTCCTGGTCGTGTCATGAACCAGCTTAAGTGTGTAGTTCCTGGTCGTGTCATGAACCAGCTTAAGTGTGTAGTTCCTGGTCGTGTCATGAACCAGCTTAAGTGTGCAGTTCCAGACCGCGTCATGAACCAGCTTAAGTGTGTAGTTCCAGGCCGCGTCATGAACCAGCTTAAGTGTGTAGTTCCTGGTCGTGTCATGAACCAGCTTAAGTGTGCAGTTCCAGGCCGCGTCATGAACCAGCTTAAGTGTGTAGTTCCTGGTCGTGTCATGAACCAGCTTAAGTGTGCAGTTCCTGGCCGAGTCATGAACCAGCTTAAGTGTGTAGTTCCTGGCCGCGTCATGAACCAGCTTAAGTGTGCAGTTCCAGGCCGCGTCATGAACCAGCTTAAGTGTGTAGTTCCTGGCCGTGTCATGAACCAGCTTAAGTGTGTAGTTCCTGGTCGTGTCATGAACCAGCTTAAGTGTGTAGTTCCTGGCCGTGTCATGAACCAGCTTAAGTGTGTAGTTCCTGTCCGAGTCATGAACCAGCTTAAGTGTGTAGTTCCTGGCCGTGTCATGAACCAGCTTAAGTGTGTAGTTCCTGGTCGTGTCATGAACCAGCTTAAGTGTGTAGTTCCTGGTCGTGTCATGAACCAGCTTAAGTGTGTAGTTCCTGGTCGTGTCATGAACCAGCTTAAGTGTGCAGTTCCAGGCCGCGTCATGAACCAGCTTAAGTGTGTAGTTCCTGACCCTGTCATGAACCAGCTTAAGTGTGCAGTTAAAGGCCGCGTCATGAACCAGCTTAAGTGTGTAGTTCCTGGCCCTGTCATGAACCAGCTTAAGTGTGCAGTTCCAGGCCGCGTCATAAACCAGCTTAAGTGTGCAGTTCCATGTCGCGTCATGAACCAGCTTGAGTGTGTAGTTCCTGGCCGTGTCATGAACCATCTTGAGTGTGCAGTTCCAGGCCGTGTCATGAACCAGCTTAAGTGTGCAGTTCCAGGCCGTGTCATGAGCCAGCTTGAGTGTGTAGTTCCAGGTTGCGTCATGAACCAGCTTAAGTGTGCAGTTCCAGGTCGCGTCATGAACCAGCTTAAGTGTGCAGTTCCAGGCCGCGTCATGAACCAGCTTAAGTGTGCAGTTCCAGGCCTCGTCATGAACCAGCTTAAGTGTGCAGTTCCAGGCCGCGTCATGAACCAGTTTAAGTGTGCAGTTCCTGGTCGTGTCATGAACCAGCTTAAAGCGATGTGGAAGACCAATGAGCAATGAGGATTAAAGTATATTCAGCAGAATAGTTTGGTTTAACATATATTCCCAACACCAAACACATATACCACACTCTGTGTAAAGGTATATCCATACATCAGAGTCAAGGTAAACGTCAGTGTGAATAGAATTTGGGAGAGAGAAAAAACGAGATCCTAGTTAGCTACCCCTATACTAAGAAAGTCGAGTAATCCTACTAGACAATGACCATCTGTTCTTATGTATGCATGTGCGCTCATGCATATATCCATACATACATACCATACTTAAGACAGCGAATGTGATAATGGACTAAGTGGCCATACAATAACGGGAAGCAGAGGAGAGATTTTTACCAAGGAGCTTAGGAAACAATGGGAAGAACAGAGTTAGCGCATGGTTCAGTTAAAGGTGCTAGAACATGGAAACAAGGTAGTGAGCTGAAGAGCAAGAAACGAATATTAATATTCAAGGGTAATAAGAGAGACTCGTCGACAATTAGAGAATGACAGCATCGAAAGTTGCTATGCACCCACATCAAGAAGACAACAGTAATGAACAAGGTAATCAGGCTGAATGAAGAAGGAAAGAGGAGAGCTCACAAGGAATGACCAGGAAATCTGAGGAAACCAGCAAGAAATTTGGGAAGGTATGCTCAGAGGAAACAGGAAGGTTTCCAGAGAATCGAAGTGGTAGAGTACTCGCCCAAGTGAGCGCCGGACATAGTACATACAACAGAAGAGGTGAAGAAGAAATTGTGCGAGCTAAATATCTCCAAGGTATTGAGACTAAATAATATCTCTCCGTGGATCTTGAGAGAGGGAGCAGAGACACTGTGTATGTCACTAGCAGGAATCTTCTACATGTCTAGGTGTGGAAGACAGCAAATGTAGTCCCAATATTTAAGAAAGGTGACAGGTATCGTTAAATTACAGACCGGTGCCACTGACGTGAGCAGTATGCAAGGTTATGGAAAAGATTATCAGAAGAATGTTGGAGTACCTACAAAGGAGGGGGTTCATAAATGACTACCAGCACGGCATTAGAGATGGTAAATACTGTCTCACAAACCAACGAGAGTTTTACAACACAGTAACATAAGTGAGGCAAGAAGAAGGATGGGAAAACTGCACACTTTTCGACTATTATAATTATAACCATAATTTTTAAAGGGTTGGACCGGTAAGCCAGCTGAAGGCCTCGGTCAGATGACCAAAAGTTCAGCCACGTCAGGAAAAATTTGTTCTGTTTCCTGACAAACCTTACCTAACCTAACCTTTGGACTGTAGGAAGGCTTTTGACACAATGCAGCACAAAAGCTAGAGAAGCAGCCAAGAAAAACGAAGAAGGCTCTATAATGCATCAAGGAATACCTAACAGGAAGGAAACAACTAGAGATTGTCAGAAAAAAAAGATGTTGAAATGGGTGTATGTGACGAGTGGGGTTCCACAGGCATCAGTACTAGGGGCTGTACTATTTACTGAATACGTGAACAATATACAGTGGACCCTCGGTTTTCGTTGAAAATTCTTTCCAGAATGCTGTTTGAGTGCCATTACCGAATGAATTTGTTCCCATAAGAACAAATGTAAATTAGATTAGTCGTTTCAGACCCCCAAAAGTACACTTACAAAAGCACTTACAAAAATACATTTACATAAATGTTCAAGTTTGGAGATGCACGAAAACCGAGGGTCCACTGTAATGGAAGGGATTAAGTCAGACGTATTCCTCTTGGAAGATGATGTGAAATTAATGAGAATACAAACACATGAAAACCGGCAAAAGCTACAAAAGGGTCTGGAAGGCCGCATGTCTGGTCTGATAAGTGGCTCCTGCCATTTAACATTAGCAAGTGAAAACTATGAAGCCTGGGACATGATCAGGAAGACCACAGACGGAATACAGTCTCAGATCAGACGACAAAGGCTGCAAACCTCACTCAAGGAGAATGACCTCGGGGTGAGTATTGTACCGAGGATATCGCCTGAGGCGCACATCAACTAAATTACTACTTCAGCAAATGCACGTCTGGTAATTCTAAGACTAGCTTTTAGAAATCTAAGAAAGGAGTCATTCACGACACTGTATACGGTGTACATAAGGTCCATATTGGAGTATGCAGCACCAGTAAGAAACCCACACCTGGTGAAGGATGTCAAAAAACTTGACAAAGTGCATAGGTTCGCAACGAGACTAGTCCCGGAGCTAAGAGGTATGTATGTCCTATGAGAAGAGGTTAAGGGATCTAAACCTGATAACAACAGAGGGAAGAAAGACTAAGGGTGATACGATAACAATGTACAAAATTCTAACAGGAACTGGTAGGGAGGACAGGGAGATAGGGAGAGATTGTATGACAAACGAGAAACAGGAACACGAGGACACAGCTGGAAATTGAAAACACTAATGAGTCACAGGGATGTTAGGAAGTATTTCTTTAGTCTTAGAGTAGTCAGGAAGTTGAACGACCTGAACAGTGGAGTGGTAGAAACAGGATCCATACATGGCTTTAAGAAAAGGCACGATAAGAATCTCGAAGACAGGAGAGAGTGGAACCAGTAGCGGCCAGCGAAGAGGTAGAGCCAGGAGCTTCGATTCGACCCCTGCAACCAAATACAGGTAAGCACATGTAGGTTAGTATACATACATCCATAAGTACATAAGCTGGACCAGGAGCTGTGCTCGACCCCTGCAAACACATATTGGTGAGTAAATACATACATACATTATCTCTCAGTCCACAGCAGGATTCGAACCTGCAAACTCGGCCTCAGAGTACATAGTACTTAATCCACAACGCCAGACTGTGGGTAAACTACTGTGTACTCTGATGCCGAGGTTGCAGGTTCGAATCCTGCTGTGGACTGAGAGATAATGTTTGTAAATAATTTCGCCCGTTTGCTACTTATTAGGCACATACAAACACATACATACAACAGTGTACTCAAGCTCTGCCTTTATTCATAAAAAAATTACAGAAAAAATTCTGTAATTCAGTACAAAATTTCCTGCAGACCAGGAATGACTGTTGGTCACGTCCAGTAAAAATAGATCAGCTCCAATTTATTTCTGGAAAAGTATGATAATTGAAAACACAACATGGGGAAAAAATATTTGGAAATATTTTGCCTGCCAGGGTTCTTAAAAGTGGCAGACCACATGAGGACACACTCCACAAACAGGTGTTTTGGCACAGATGTTCAAAGCATAACTCTGGTGTTTATCGTGTGTTGTGCGCTACTCTGGTCTTTATTTTGGGGGCATCGTCTGTTTTTTTTTCTGGGGGTCGGAAGGTAACTCATGGCCCCGTCTCTCAACTTTAAAGGCATCTATCATACCTACTTCTGAAACTGCGTAAGGGGGTTGCCTGCACTACTTCCTCGCGATGTTTATTCAGCTTATTTACCAGTCTAAAACTAAAGAAGCAGTACCTAATGTCCATCTCTGTCTCTTGTTTTAATTAGCCGTCCTAGTTTGCTCAGTCAACCCACTTAGATCTTCAACGTCATTATCTCGTCTCCCCCTCAGATATTGGTTGCTGTAATTCCAGTATAGTTGCATGCCTATGGATTTTGTGTAACGTTACATTGCCTCACAGGCCGGTGATATATCTTTGATATACCTTCGATGAGTTCCGAGAGTCTTTCTACTCCAGGAGCCCGGCCATGGGCCAGGCTCGTCAGGTGCTTGCCTGATAGTAGCTACTCCCAGGTCCTTCAACCTGCCAGCTGGTTCGTAGTTTCCTCATTGTGTTTATGTGACTGTTTTTGTTTATGTATGTTTTATGAAGGAGGGAAGAAGGGAAGCCATGAAAGAAGAAAAGAAGGAAGGGTGAAAGAAAAGGAAAGGAAGAAGGAAGAGATGGAAAAAGAAAGAAGGAAGGAAGGAAGGAAGGAAAGAAGAAGGATGGATAGAAGAAAAGGATAGGAAGGAAGGAAGGAAGAAAGAAGGATGGATAGAAGAAAGGAAGGAAGGAAGGAAGGAAAAGAAGGAAGGATGGATAGAAGAAAAGGATCAAGGAAGGAAGGAAGGAAAGAAAGAAGGATGGATAGAAGAAAGGAAGGAAGGAAGGAAAGGAAGAAAGAAGGAAGGATGGATAGAAGAAAAGAATCAAGGAAGGAAGGAAGGAAAGAAAGAAGGATGGATAGAAGAAAGGAAGGAAGGCAAGGAAGAAAGAAGGAAGGATGGATGGAAGACACATCGAATCAAGGGAAGGAAGGAAGGAAAGAAAGAAGGATGGATAGAAGAAAGGAAGGAAGGCAAGGAAGAAAGAAGGAAGGATGGATGGAAGAAAGGAAGGAAGGAAAGAAAGAAAGAAGGAAGGAAAGAAAGAAAGAAGGAAAGAAGGAAGGAAAATGGATCAAAGTACAAACTGGACCATGGCTCACCTGCCACAAGTACAACTGAACCAGTACGCAAGGACATGGACAGGACTCACCTAGGCAAGGCAACTGGACCATGGCTCACCTGAAGTAAAACTGGAATGACACCCAGAAGAAAATGGAATGGATGCCAAAGAAAGAACCGAAGAAAGAAAGGAAGGAAGCCAAAGGAAAAGAAAGGCTACCGCCAAGAAATGAACCAGATAGCTAACGAGTAGGAAGACTGGAACATACAGCTACTGCATAGACAAACTGAAGGCATGAGTGATGCCCAGTACAATACTGGACCACTCCCTGTCAAGTACAAACTGGACCATGACTCACCCTGCCACAAGTACAAACTGAACCATGACTCACCCTACCACAAGTACAAACTGGACCATGACTCACCCTGCCACAAGTACAAACTGGACCATGGCTCACCCTGCCACAAGTACAAACTGAACCATGACTCACCCTACCACAAGTACAAACTGGACCATGGCTCACCCTACCACAAGTACAAACTGGACCATGACTCACCCTACCACAAGTACAAACTGGACCATGACTCACCCTACCACAAGTACAAACTGGACCATGACTCACCCTACCACAAGTACAAACTGGACCATGGCTCACCATACCACAAGTACAAACTGGACCACGACTCACCCTACCACAAGTACAAACTGGACCATGACTCACCCTACCACAAGTACAAACTGGACAATGACTCACCCTACCACAAGTACAAACTGGACCATGACTCACCCTACCACAAGTACAAACTGGACCATGACTCACTCCTACCACAAGTACAAACTGGACCATGGCTCACCCTACCACAAGTACAAACTGGACCACGGCTCACCCTGCCACAAGTACAAACTGGACCATGACTCACCCTACCACAAGTACAAACTGGACCATGACTCACCCTACCACAAGTACAAACTGGACCATGGCTCACCCTACCACAAGTACAAACTGGACTATGACTCACCCTACCACAAGTACAAACTGGACCATGACTCACCCTACCACAAGTACAAACTGGACCATGACTCACCCTACCACAAGTACAAACTGGACCATGGCTCACCCTACCACAAGTACAAACTGGACCACGGCTCACCCTGCCACAAGTACAAACTGGACCATGGTTCACTTTAGTACAACCCTGGAATTTGCTTGTGTAATGCAAGACTGGCAACCACGTCTACATATTACCCGCTTGCTGGCTTTAATCAAGCCACAAGCCAGGCAAACACGTCTACATATTACCCGCTTGCTGGCTTTAATCAAGCCACAAGCCAGGCAAGTTTTGAGCAATTGTGAGATTTTGTTGGCTGCTTGGTTAATGTAGTTTAAAACCTATCTACTGCACGAAGGTCATTACCTAAAATTTGGATTAAAGTAAACTTTCAGCATATATACATATTGAGAAATACATACCTCACGGTGTGTATATACGGTGTATACATTTTAGAAGGACGTAGAAATAATCAAATAAGGAAGACAGGAAGAAGCTGCGACCCGCATAATATGTATTAAACGAAATTTGTTAAGAACAACGGGAAAATGAGAAAATAAGAGAAATTCAATACAAACAGGTAGAGAAAAATAGAAAATATTCAAACAACGGGAAAATGAGAAAATAAGAGAAATTCAATACAAACAGGTAGAGAAAAATAGAAAATATTCAAAAAATAATATATATGTTAGTGTTCTGGAGCGCAGAAGATGAGTTACCCATTGCATTACCAAAATTTTGATGACTCAAACTAAGCATGAAATTCAATATCTCATTTTTAAACATAATTATATGTAGGAGATTATACAATGGGATTTAAAAATATTACAAAATAAAATAAAATCACATTCAGGGATATACTTAAGAACAGAATATTTTAAATTGTTATATAGACAAACTTAAGTATACTCCAAGTTTATTTTAGTTATGACAAGGATAAACATTCTTATCATTGTTTTATTCCACATTCAGCTTCAGGAGCGGGTATGGTTTTGGGCGTGGGGCCAGCAATTTGATGTGACCATTCAGGAGGAAACAAGACACACACACAAGAGAAAGATGGGCTTGGAAAGGAAGAATGGATGGAAGGGCTAAGGAGAAGAATGGAACAAGAGTGGAAAAGGAAGCTAGGAAAACTTGTCACTAAAATGGAGGAGAGAATAGCTGCAGAGAGCAAGAAGTGGGAGCTGCAAGTCAAAGCTGCAGAGACCAGGATACAAAGCCTAGAAGATGAACAAAAATGCTGAAGCAAGATATAGAGCCAAAGAATGAAAGGGGCATGCCATCAGAAGCAGGGACACCAATATCCATCAAGGGGACTGAAGGGAAGGAAGGAGTTAAGTCCTATGTGAGGCCCTATTAGGCCACCAGGAAAAGTCGAGGAACGAAAGTGGCATGCTGCTGGGCTCAAGGACAGCAGTAAGTGAGGGGGAAGAGGGTAGGGAGAGGAGGTGCCCCCTGCAGAGGCGTGACCAGGCCACCGGGAGATCCAGGAAATTATAAGGGAAGGAGCAATGGGTATGTTTAAATGGGACCCAGAGATGCAGAGGAAAAAGCAATGGGAGAAGGAGTGCGAGAGGTCAGTTTTTATTCATGGCTTCAGGAGATCGAAGGGAGGACCTACGAAAAAAGACAACTGGAAGATAAAAAAGAGATTGAGAATATCATCAAATAGGAGAGGAGGACATGACTGAACTGATAAATTTTCAAAGAATATGAGAATAAATGAGGGGAAGAAATCGGCCAGTCAAATTGATTTTCAAGACAGAAACAGTGTGGAATAGGATTCTGCAGCAGAAGCCACAGCTAAAGGAAACAGCAAAATACCAGAGGGTGTATCTAAATTGCGACAGAACGAGAGCAGAACAATAGAAACTGAAAGGATACAAAGACGAGAGGGGCAAGAGAGACAAGACTAGAGTCAGTAGGGAACAACCAGAGTCAGGAGAAGCAGCACGTGCAACCACCCACAGAACCCCACAACCACACATACTATCCCAAAACAAACTACACTCAACACTCACAGATCCCACCCCACCTTACACAGTAGACTCCCATAACACCCTGACAGGTCTCCCACTCTTCCAACCCCCACAAACCCCCAGAATACAGTGTTGGGAAAGAATCTGTAGGTATGTACACCAATGCAGATGGAATAACAAATAAGTGTGAGGAGTGCCACGAAAGAATCACAGAGGCATCACCAAACATCATAGCATTCATGGAAACCAAGATCACAGGAATAACAAACGCCATCTTTCCAACTGGATATTAAATCCTGAGGAAAGATAGAGGGAATATAGGGGGTGGAGGAGTTGTACTGCTCATCAAAAACTAATGGAGTTTTGAGGAATTGATGGAGGGGACAGAGGAGAAGCAAGGGACTACATAGTAGGAACTCTTCAGACTGGGGGTCCCAAGGTGGTGATTTGCAGTGATGTATAACCGACCACAGAACAACAGGAGGCCAAGACAAGAATATGATAAGAGTAACAGAGAGACGGTTGACACACTGCCTAAAGTGACCAGAAGAGCCCATGTATGGCAGGGCAAAGATACTGGTTCTGGGTGACTTCAACCACAAGGAAATTGACTGGGAAAACCTGGAGCCACACAGGGGAACCAGAAACGTGGAGGGCTAAGATGATGGAGGTGGTACTAGAAAACCTCATGAATCAACACGTTAGGGTCAATACCAGAGAGAGAGAGGAAAGGGCAAACCAGTAAAACTGGTCCTCATATTCACCTTGAGTAGTTCAGACATTGAGGACATTACATATAAAAGGCGCCTTGGAGCTAGTGACCACACGGTCCTGAGCTTCGAATACACAGTAGAGTTACAAGTGGAGAGGGAAGCAGGAAGATTAGGGCAGGAGAAGCCAAACTACAAAAGAGGGAACTACACAGGCATGAGGAATTTCCTAGATGAGTTTCATGGGAAAGAGAACTGGTGGAAAAGTCAGTAAATGAAATGATGGAATACATGACAGCAAAATGCAAGGAGGCAGAGGAGAGGGTCGTACCCAAGGGCAACAGAAATAAGGGGAAGACCAGAACGAGCCCTTGGTTCACCCAAAAGTGTAGAGAGGCCAAAACTAAGTGGAGATTAGTCGAAGAGCCAGAAACGAATATGCACAGATAAGGAGGGAAGTCCAGCGACTGTATGAAAATGACATAGCATCGAAAGCCAAGTCTGACCGGAAGCTGTTGTACATCCACATCAAGAGGAAAACAACAGTCAAGAACCAGATAACTACGCTGAGGAAAGAAGGAGGGAAGATCACAAGAAACGACCAAGAAGTATGTGAAGAGCTCAACATGAGATTTAAGGAAGTATTTTCAGTGGAGATGGAAAGGACTCGAGAAAGCCGGAATGGTGGGGTACATAAACAAGTGCTGGACAACACATATAACCGAGGAGGAGGTGAAGAGATGCTGAGTGAACTAGATACGCCAAAGGTGGTGGGACCGGACAACATCTCACCATGAGTCCTGAGAGAGGGAGCAGGGACGGTGTGTGTGCCATTAACAACAATCTTCAACACGTTTATCGAAACAGGGCAACTACCTGAGGTGTGGAAGACAGCAAATGTAGTCCCAATTTTAAAGAAAGTAGACAGATACGCAGCATTAAACTATAGACCAGTGACACTGACATGTATTGTATGCAAAGTCATGGAGAAGATTATGAGAAGAGTGGTGGAGCACCTAGAATGGAATGAGCTTATACCTGACAACCAGAACGGTTTCAGGGAAGGGAAATCCTGAGTCACAAACCTACTGGACTTTTGCGACAAGCTGACAGAAGTGAGACAAAAGAGAGAGGGGTGAGTAGATTGCATTTTTTTGGACTGTGGGAAGGCTTTCGACACAGATCCACACAAGAGATTAGGGCAAAAGCTCAGGCAGATAAAAAGGAAAGGCACTACAATGGATCAGAGAATACCTGACAGGAAGGCAACAATGAGTCATGGTACGTCTCGAGGAGTCAGAGTGGGCGCCTGTGAAAAGCGGGGTTCCACTGTGGTCAGTCCTAAGACCGCTGCTGCTTCTGGTATATGTGAATGACATGTTGGAAGGGATATAATCAGAAACGTTCCTGTTTGTACACGATGTGAAGCTAATGAGGAAAATTCAGTCGGATGCGGATCAGGCGGGACTACAAACCTGGTTCAGAAACTGGCTCCTGGAGTTAACCCCACCAAGTGAAGATTGGGGAAGGGCAAAGAAGACCGCAGTTGGGAGTACAGGCTAGGAGCCAAAGACTGCAAACCTCACTTGAGGAAAAGGATCTTGGGGTGAGTATAATACCGAGCATATCTCCTCAGACGCACATCAACCAAATAACTGTGGCAGCAAACCTATGAATAGAGTTTCGACACCTCATTAAGGAATCTTTCAAGATGTACACCGTGTGCGTCAGGCCCATATTGGAGTAGACAGCACCAGTTTGGAATCCACAACTGGTCAGGCTCGTCAAGAAATTGAAGAAAGTGCAAGGGTTTGCAACAAGTCTAGTCCCGGAGCTGAAGGATATGTCCTACAAGGAGAGGTTAAGGGAAATCGACCTGACGACACTGAAAGACAGGAGGGATAGTGGGGACATGATAACGATATATAAAATACTAAGAGGATTTGACATGGTGGACAGAGACAGGATGTTTCAGAGATGAGGGACAGCAACAAGGGGGGACACAGTTGGAAGTCGAGGACTCAGATGAGTCACAGGGATGTTATGATGTATTTCTTCAGTTATATAGTTGTCAGGAAATGGAACGGTCTGGAGAGTGATGTAGTGGAGGCAGGATCCATACTTAGCTTTAAGAAGAGGTATGATGAAGCACACGGAGCAGGGAGAGAATGGACCTAATGGCGTCCAGTGAAGAGGCGGGGCCAGGAGCTATGATTCGACTCCTGAACCACAATTAGGTGAGTGCAGTTAGGTGAGTACACACACACACACACACACACACACACACACACACACACACACATACACACTATACACACACACATACACACACACACTACTAACTTTTTTCTTAACGAATTTTTTTTATTTTTCGCCTGATAGTCTTGGATGGTCAAAAAACCTTTTTACGGCACTTTAAAAAGTACCTAATCGAATTAATGGGGCGAAGCTGCTTCCGCGTGCTCAGTGAGAGAGTGAGGGAGAGATACAGAGAAAGTGAGTGAGTGAGGGATAGAGAGAGAGAGAGAGAGAGAGAGAGAGAGAAGAGAGAGAGAGAGAGAGAGAGAGAGAGAAATTTAAAAAAAATTTTGAAAGGAGGCCAAGTCATTTACAAGATAAACCATGAGAACGTGAGCACCAAGTTCTGGCAGTATTAAGATCACAAAAACATTAAGATCACATCAGTTTTCCAGTGTGATCTTACCGAGTGATCTTAAGCTCCCTTAGATGAAAAACTGCAGTTTATATATATATATATATATATATATATATATATATATATATATATATATATATATATATATATATATATATATATTTTTTTTTTTATTAACACATCAGCTGATTCCCACCAAGGCAGGGTGGCCCGAAAAGAAAAACTTTCATCATCATTCACTCCATCACTGTCTTGCCAGAAGGGTGCTTTACACTACAGTTATAAAACTGCAACATTAACACCCCTCCTTCAGAGTGCCGGCACTGTACTTCCCATCTCCAGAACTCAAGTCCGGCCTGCCGGTTTCCCTGAATCCTTCATAAATGTTACTTTGCTCACACTCCAACAGCACGTCAAGTATTAAAAACCATATGCCTCCATTCACTCCTATCAAATACGCTCACACATGCTTGCTGGAAGTCCAAGCCCCTCGCACCAAAACTTCCTTTACCCCCTCCCTCCAACCTTTCCTAGGCCGACCCCTACCCCGCCTTCCCTCCACTACAGATTTATACACTCTCGAAGTCACTCTGTCTCGTTCCATTCTCTCTACATGTCCAAACCACCTCAACAACCCCTCCTCAGCTCTCTGGACAATCGTTTTGGTAATCCCGCACCTCCTCCTAATTTCCAAACTCCGAATTCTCTGCATTATATTCACACCACACATTGACCTCAGACATGACATCTCCACTGCCTCCCGCCTTCTCCTCGTTGCACATTCATCACCCATGCTTCACACCCATATAAGAGCGTTGGTATAACTATACTCTCATACATTCCCCTCTTTACTTCCATGGACAAGGTTCTTTGTCTCCACAGACTCGAAGTGCTCCACTCACCCTTTTCCCCTCATCAATTCTATGATTCACCTCATCCTTCATAGACCCATCCGCCGACATGTCCACTCCCAAATATCTGAATACATTCACCTCCTCCATACTCTCTCCTCCAATCTGATATCCAATCTTTCGTCACCTATTCTTTTGTTATCCTCATCACCTTACTCTTTCCTATATTCACTTTCAATTTTCTTCTTTTACACACCCTACCAAATTCATCCACCAACCTCTGCAGCTTCTCTTCAGAATCTCCCAAAAGCACAGTGTCATCAGCAAAAAGCAACTGTGACAACTCCCACTTTGTATTTGCTTCTTTATCTTTTAGCCCAACACCTCTTGCCAAGACCCTCGCATTCACTTCTCTTACAACCCCATCTATAAATATATTGAACAACCACGGTGACATCACACATCCTTGTCTAAGGCCCACTTTTACTGGGAAATAGTCCCCTTCCCTCCTACACACTCTAACCTGAGCCTCACTATCCTCATAAAAACTCTTCACTGCTTTCAGTAACCTTCCTCCTATTCCATACACCTGCAACATCTGCCACATTGCCCCCTATCTACCCTATCATACGCCTTTTCCAAATCCATAAATGCCACAAAAACATCTTTACCCTTATCCAAATACTGTTCACCTATATGTTTCACTGTAAACACTTGGTCTACACACCCCTACCTTTCCTAAAGCCCCCTTGTTCATCTGCTATCCTGCTTTCTGTTTTACTCTTAATTCTTTCAATAATAACTCTACCATACACACACACATATATATATATATATATATATATATATATATATATATATATATATATATATGAGATTACTCTCAGATCACTATCAGTTCACCATCAAATTAGCATCAAGTCACCATCAGATCACTAAGATGTTACATAGGTCACTATTGCCTCATTATTAGATCTTTATCATGTCACACAGGTCACTATCACCTCATTTTCAGATCATTATCATTATCAGGTCACTATTGCCTCATTATTAGATCTTTATCATGTCACACAGGTCACTATCACCTCATTTTCAGATCATTATCATTATCAGGTCACTTTCAAATCACTATCAGATCACTGTCAGGTCACTATCCTGTCACTATCAGGTCACTATCCTGTCCCTATCAGGTCACTATCCTGTCACTATCAGGTCACTATCAGGTCACTATCCTGTCACTATCCTGTCCCTATCAGGTCACTATCCTGTCATTATCATGTCACTATCAGGTCACTATCAGGTCACTAAGCACCTAGTAAGGTAACTGCACTATCAGTTAATTAAGCTTCACTCAACGAATCAAAAATCTTGATCAAGTTTTCTCCGGGAATTTATTACAAATATTAAAATAACCTTTGCTACTAGCTTTCTAAAAAGTACCTATAAACATTCATAAGTGCCAATAAACATTCATAAGTGCCTATAAACATTAACAAGTGCATATAAACATTCATAAGTGCCTATAAACATTCATAAGTGCCTATAAACATTAACAAGTGCCTATAAACATTCATAAGTGCCTATAAATATTAACAAGTGTCTATAAACATTCATAAGTGCCTATAAATATTAACAAGTGCCTATAAACATTCATAAGCCTCTATGAACATTTACAAGTGCCTGTAAACATTCACAAGTGCCCACGAACATTCGTAACTAGCACCTCAACATTCACAAGGTCCACGAACATTCATAAGGAGCACCTCAACATTCACAAGTGCTCACGAACATTCGTAAAGAGCACTTAAGCATTCACAAGTGCTCACGAACATTCGTAACTAGCACCTCAACATTCACAAGTGCACATAAGCTTTAACCAAAATTTCCCGGCAAAGCGCCAGGCATAAACTCTGGGGATATTACCAGAGCACAATATTAATGTAACATCACAGTGCTGTAACTCTCTCCTCTGCAACATCTTGCAACGCTCTTCCCTTAAGTTAAAGAGCTGTAAAAGTCCTTCGCTTTTGCGCTTACCTAAAAAGAAAAATCTTGTCTCTGGAACGAACAAGAACATAGATTTTGATTCTTACTGCGGCAAGCGAGTATTATGCAAGTGGAGCAAACGTCTGGATGTAAGGTTAGCGATCATTTACACAGTTTTGGGTGATTTACAAATGTGTAAATTAACTAGGACAACCCAAATATGTCAAAGTGTTTTCTTACTTACTTTACGCACTTACTTCACTTACTGTCACTGATTGTCTGTCACTGCGTATATTGCATGTTTGTTTACGCACGGTCAGTTACAACAACTGCAACAATTACAGTAGAGAGCCGAGGTATTTATTTCGTACTCAAAGTGAATCCAATTTTCTAAAGCGCTTGTATTAAATGGTGCAAGTATATATACACCTGAGAGGTGTATGTTTCTCGGTGTATATACACAGAGCTTAGTGTAATTCATTTTGAATGGGCTAAAGTATTCTTGACTGGGATTGAACAGGTTGTAAGCAGCCTAAATAACCCTTAGTGTAGACGACTGGTCTTGAACCTACCAGATCAACCAAACTCTCAGTGTGGCTTTGTATGTACTATTCTGAAGAATGTATCACTGTTCATGTGCAAGCTTTGAGAGAAACAGTGAATATACACTTGCTGAGGTGTGTATATAAGTATACGAGGGAGCAAAGTTATCTTGACTGCTGATGACCATGTTACATGCAATGTTATTGACCTAGGAACTTATACTCTGCAAGGTGACTAGGGGCAGCAGGTATAAGAAAGCTTTACAATTTGTCTCGTCCCACCCAGGGTTCAACCCCGGTGCATCCTGTTCTAAAGTTTTTTGGTTTCCTTTCCAGGTGTTGGTTAATGGGGTTTCGAAGCCTCTCGACAACACGAGGGTCGAGAAAGAATTAGACATATGTGCAACATCTGGATATCTTTACTCTAGATGTTTTGCCATCCAGTGGCTTTATCAATACGAATTCAAAGACATACTAATGGGAAAACTGTAGAAATATATACAAAAGACGAGGTAGTCAGTCCCTTCATGATCATACGTTACTCTTCACCAACTCCAAGGCTGAGGGACTGATTACATCGTAATTTGTATAGAGTTCTACTGTCTTCCCATTATATCCTTGATTTTATGTTGATAAAGCCACTGGAGGGCGAAATGTCTTCAATAAAGATACCCAGATGTTGCACATGTGTCTAATTCTTCATCTCGTCGGTATTGTATACCAAATATGTTTACCAATTTTACTTATATTATTATTGCCTTCCTTCCTTCCTTTACTAACTTATTTTTGCTTATTTGCGTTCTTTGCCTACTTTAAATTACTTTACTCACTCACTCAATGTAACCTTCGTACATTTGATGTTGTTACCCCAGAAATACACATAAAGAAAACGTAACTTGGTGAACACATAGAAAATTGTTTGAGTAAAGGAGGGATAACAATTTTCCCGAAGTCTTTAACAAGTACGTATAATACATAATAATAATAATAATAATATCTTTATTTACTACAAGTACATGTACAAGGTATACAGTCCTAGCTGACGTCAGTGACATACTACTATATAGAAAGCCGCTTGTTATGCTGAGCATTTCGGGCAAATTAAGTCAGTTTTGTCCCAGGATGCGACCCACACCAGTCGACTAACACCCATGTACCCAGTTTAAGCTTATGGGTGAACATGGACAGCAGGTGTCTTATGGAAACACGTCCTTAATGTTTTCCAGCCGTACCGGAGGAGATTCGATCTCCAGACCTCAGAGTGTAAACTGAGTGGGCTAGCGATCGACCTACGGGACACCTAGTAAGCTTAGTTAGACAGTAAGCAAATTGTTCATGATTGTAAAACCATGTATGATGTGTGGATGATTCATTACCTTGTAACTTGGTCATGATTGTGACCAGATCTACCTGGAGTTCATTACCTTTGTAACTTGGTCATGATTGTGACCAGATCTACCTGGAGTTCATTACCTTTGTAACTTGGTCATGATTGTGACCAGATCTACCTGGAGTTCATTACCTTTGTAACTTGGTCATGATTGTGACCAGATCTACCTGGAGTTCATTACCTTGTAACTTGGTCATGATTGTGACCAGATCTACCTGGAGTTCATTACCTTTGTAACTTGGTCATGATTGTGACCAGATCTACCTGGAGTTCATTACCTTGTAACTTGGTCATGATTGTGACCAGATCTACCTGGAGTTCATTACCTTGTAACTTGGTCATGATTGTGACCAGATCTACCTGGAGTTCATTACCTTGTAACTTGGTCATGATTGTGACCAGATCTACCTGGAGTTCATTACCTTTGTAACTTGCTCAGGTATCAAAACTTTGTGGCCTAGTCTCTGGACCCATTATGTACCTTTGTAATCTTTTGACTACCGCCCACAGGATGGGTATGGGGTGCATAATAAAGATATTAAACTAACTAAGTAAGCAAGTAAGTTTACTTAGTAAGTAAGTTTATTTAAGTACAGGTACACCTAAGTACAAATATCATATATAGTAACATATGAATAAATTACCCCCCGAATAACTCCAAAAATCAGACATAGTGACTTATTTCCATTGGTGTCCTAGAAGTAAGTAAATAAAGTAAAATAAAGCAAATAGGTAAGTAAATTACTACTACCACCACTACTACTACTAAGAGTAGTAATAATACTAATAATAAAAGTAATAATATTAATGCTATTAATAATAATATGAGGAAAAAGAAGAAGAATAAAAAGAAATTTTTTTTTTGTAAGTATATTGTTATGCGAAAGAAGTTTATAACCCAGAATAACCCAATAAAGCCACTGTCATCAGACAGTCTGGCTTATTTCCCTGGAATCGTTGAATTCTCTTCCCCCAGGATGCGATCCACAGCAGTCGGATAACACCCAGGTACCTACGTACATTCCACTAGGTAAACAGAGGCGCAGGTGCTAGGAAAACACGCGTGCCGGGGATCGAACCCCGGTACCACAGTGTGTGAGCTGAGGCCGCTATCAACTGAAGGAGGATGGATGGAAAAAGAAGCTAGGAGACTTGTCTAGAAGCAACAGTGTGATTTTTCCTTGAGAAATTAGACATTTGTGCAACACTTGGGTATCTCTATTGTGGAAAAGTTTCTCTACAGAGTGACTTCATTAGTCCAATATAAGGAAGAATGGTGAAGATCAGAAGGAGTTCGAGGTAATCAGTCCCTCAGCCTGGAGTCGACTCCATGTTGAGGGACTGATTACCTCAAACTCTTACTGATCTTCATCTTTCTTCCTTGTATAAAACTGATGAAGCCACTGTGTGGTGGTTCTCTGAACCATTAACCTACAATTCAAATCTTGTTTTGGAAGCTTTGGGGGCTAATGGATTTTTTTAGGGGGGTTTCAGACCCCTTGGTTAACTTGCAGGATCTTCCTTATTTCCTGGTTGAGATTAACCGCTTCGTATTAAGTCTAGCGGACTGATCACGTCTCCAGTGTTATATTCGCATGTATTGGGCGAAACGTTTTGCCAGTAAACATACCCGTGTTGCACATGAGTCACATTCATCAAGTTGTCGGTAATGTTCACCGTCATTATGTGTTAATAACACCAGGGAAAGTGCAGGATCAAATCTGGATCCCGTGTGAGCATTGGTGGTTGTAATTATACCCTTACTTTTTAAATGGGTGGACTGGTAAGCCAGCGGAAGGCCTCGGTCAGATGACCAGACGCTCCAGCTGCAGGTCATCATACAACTAAGACCCGAGTCAGTAAAACACACTTGTCGTGTTTCCTGAGAAAACTTACCAAACATAACCTAAGATAACCTTACCGTGTGAGGCTGCGTGGGTCTTCCTCTAGTGTTATATTTACCTGAATTTACCTGAAGGAGCAGGATCTCCAGAGGACCTGTCAGCCGCAGGTAACCCGAGGCTCGTGAGAGCTCCTCATGTTTTGACAGAGGAGACTTTTTTTTTATTAACTTGAGCACTGTTCTTGCAGCGAGGGAGAATTTAATGGCGCCAGGGCAGGCTAAGAGTTGATGACGCCTCATCACAACTCTTCAGGCTTTTATTTTTCTCTCCTTATGCGAATTTTCATAATTACGGGAAAGACTTGAGAGGACTCAGCTCATATTTAAATTGGAAATGCTTTAGCTTCCCCACTTTTCATTTTTCTTGCCATGGACGTTCAGGGTGTAAAAAAAATAAAAATAAAAGAACCAGCGAACGAAAGAACTAGTGACCTCAGTTCCCACAGTGAAGCACCTTGCACCTGCTGCCCCTGGTCACCTAGCAGGAAGTAGGAACCTGGGTATTAGGCGACGCTTCCGGTATGCGGCGCTGATGAATGGGAGATAATCAAGTTTGATATAAGGGAGGAGAGAGAGAGAGAGAGAGAGAGAGAGAGAGAGAGAGAGAGAGAGAGAGAGAGAGAGAAAAAAGGGGAGAGAGAGAGAGAGAGAGAGAGAGAGAGAGAGAGAGAGAGAGAGAGAGAGAGAGAGAATCTTTGTATCAAGATCCCATCACCAACAAGATAATACAGAAAGAAAACACAACTTCATTTGAAAACAAATATTTCTCATCCCTAAATTTTTCCGTGTAATAATGTTCTTAAGGGCCCTTTAAATTATACTGCGACACCACGAATATTGGCATCCCCGTGACCAGAAGTCTCCAGTTCAGCCTGGCGAGCGAGAAATTAAAGCGTCCATACTGGCGAACTGTATGGAATACTGAGACACCACTCTGAACGAATTTGAGGTAGCCTGGCCGATTCTGAGTGCTTGAATATAAAACCTGAAACCCATTCTGAGTGTTGGAATCATGACCTGAAACCCTCTGAGTGCTGAAATGACCTGAAACCCATTCTGAGTGCTTGAATACGATCTGAAACCCATTCTGAGTGCTTGAATATGACCTGAAACCCATTCTGAGTGCTTGAATATGACCTGAAACCCATTCTGAGTGCTTGATATGACCTGAAACCCATTCTGAGTGCTTGAATATGACCTGAAACCCATTCTGAGTGATGAAGTATTAAGTAAACACGTTTCTTGCTTCCTCAAAGATACTAACACGTCACGTATATCAGAGAATCAAATTTTATTAGCAATAAAATTGAAAACATAAAAGTTTGTGCAAAGGTAAACAATAAAAACAACGAACAGTTAGCTGATGTTCTGTCAGGAATGTACAAACAATTTATACGTTCAAAGTAAACAACAAAACCAAACACTGAATTATCACCTAGAAGAAGAAGAAGAAGAAGAAGAAGAAGAAGAAGAAGAAGAAGAAGAAGAAGAAGAAGAAGAAGAAACAAAGAAGAGCTTGTCATTGCGTACCATCCAAACATGAAGTAAGAAAATGTCCAAACAAAACACAATAAAACACAAACATTAATCTCATCACGAAGACGTAAAAAAAAAAAACACCGAAGAAGCCGCCTGACACTTTGAAAGAAGTTTCTCAATCACCACAAAAAAGCGAGAAACATAGATTGCGAGTGATAGAGGGGAATGAGAATTGCCAGTTGATTCGAGGGTTCATGATACACCACAACCCGACACTCCAGTCAAATTACAGAGGTGCACAATAGGTCTAGGAGGGAAAACCCAGTGTTTTGATTATATATATATATATATATATATATATATATATATATATATATATATATATATATATAACAACACTGTGACTAGCTGGGGATCGAACCCGTGTTGTTTTAGCCTGCCTCATGTTGAGCGAAAATTCACGACGCTCTAACCCACGGGTCCATACAATCCTGCAAGAATCACGTACCCGGCAGAACTAGTCGCAGTGTTGTTACTGATTAAATACCACAAGCGATTTTTTATATCAATGCACCACGCAGAAACAAGAGGGTATATACAGAGAAAGATTGTAGTCAGCAGGACTCGATACTGCTACTGACGTGCCCGGGCTGGGAAAGAAGCATGGCTTGTGAACCAGGCTGCCCAGCTTATGTGGCATTTGTGAGGCCGAGTGGATATGAGCACTGCCTGGGAATCTTGTCTGTCCCAGTAGCAGTATCGAGTCCTGCTGACTGCGCCTCTCTTCTCTCTCTCTCTCTCTCTCTCTCTCTCTCTCTCTCTCTCTCTCCTCTCTCTCTCCATATATATGTAGGGCCGATTAGGTAAAACTGGTCAATTAGCAGAACTCATTTAAAATTAAGTCCTTTCTAAAATTTTCTCTTATACGTTTAAAGATATATTTTTTTCATTTATGTTAATGAAAAAATGATAATTTTGTACCAAAAGAAACTTTGAAAACCTACCTAACCTTATTATAACAAGAGCAGTTTAATTTAGCCTAACCCAACTAAATATATTTTAGATACGTTTACAATAATTTAATAATAAACAAACACAATGAAATATATGTTTTTCGTTAGGCTCAGAATGATTTTTGCGAAATTATTGCATACACAAATTTTCGCTTGTCTTATATGGCAGGAAGAGCGTTGCTATTTAAGCCAAAATCGCAAGTTTTATCTAATCGGCACGACATACTATATATATATATTTTTTTTTTTTTGATAAAATATATAGGGAGGTACCTACCTCTAGAACGTGCTGGGGACCCTCATCCTCAGAGAAGACAATAAACGTACCTCAGGGAAAACTCGAGGTTCTCCCCGGAGCTGTTTGAATATTTTCTTCTCCTACCACTACCTATATATAATGATGGAATGCTTTATTAATAGACAGAATACATCAATGGAAAACATGAACATGAATAAAATGGTACAATATATCAAAGATTATGAATCTCCTCCAGCTCATCCGAAGCCGGACGCGAGCCAAGTATGCAGCATGCGTTTCCCCTCTGGATGGCCACGCTGAGACGCTGGAACATGAACGTGGCTGCCCTTGGGTCCCTGGTGGTGTCGATGAGTCTGGAACCCAGTTCTTTAAGGAAACGTGTTGCATTTTTTCCCCATGATCCCAAGGTCTCTGATCCCACTTGGACAAATTGATACTGTTGGCTTATGTCCCTGTACTTGCCGATCTTGTACTCCTCCCTGTGGTCACTTGATAAAGGGACTGTTAATCTTATTATCACATGATAAAGTATCTGTTGCTCCTGTTACTTTCATTGTCATTGGGAGAAGCTCACCTTTGCTCCTGTTATCATCTGATGGCATCCTCTATACCTTTGTTGTCATGTGAAGCAGTGCCATCAGCTTCTGTTGTCACTAAACGAAATACCTGTTGCTGCCGTTGCTTCATACCGTCATCCGAGACATAAGCTATTCCAGCCACACACACCAACATTAATATCTCGTCGTGTTTGAATGTGGAAGCTGTGTACAGGTGACTCGCACTCACAGTTCTGCATTCAACTACAATTCATTTTACATTCAGTCATTGACTTCACATCAACTCATAAATGGTGCTAAAAAAAATTTATTAAGAGAAATTTAAATCTGAGGAAACTCAAATTTCTCACATTATCAAGGAACTGTAATAATGTGAGAAATCACGAAACCACTTGGCATTTCACTATTTTTTCAGAGTGGTTATTCCATATATACAGTGCAACCTCTGGTCACGAACGCCTCCGAACACGAACAAATCGGTTTACTTCCAAAAAATTCGCCAATTTTTTTTTGCATCTGCTCACGAACACATAATCGGGTGCCGAACAAACACAGCCGCGCCAATTTTCACATTCCGCCCCATTTTATAACGTCGTCTCTCATTTCCGTAACGTTTTGATGTGAAGGAAAAGGCAAGTCACATTTGATCGGTTTATGGTGAAGTTTGGTCCACCAGCTGAACGACAGAAAACACCTGAAGGAGAATGTCCCTCCATCACGGAGGTGGACTCTCCCTCACAACAGTAACCTCCTCCCCACTTACCTTCCTCATCACCTCCTTCATGCCACAAGTTGACTCATGGGAGGTTAGTTTTCTTGCTTGTTCAGAGTATGTTTTTTTTTCTCTGTTATTTGAGTTTTTCTCTCTATTAAACTGTGCATTATTTTGTATAATTAGGGATTTTTCAAACTTTGATTATTTTTTTTGTGCTTAAAACTCTTTAAAAAAAAAACTTTACAGCGAACGGTTCATAGGGGTCTAGAACGGACTAGTGCAATGTTAGTTTTCTCTGTTGTTCAAGGTTTTCTCAGTGTTATTCAAGGATTTTACATTTAGTTTACTATTACACTGTGCATTCTATGGTATAATTAACTATTTTTGTGCTTAAAAATCTTAAAAAATATAAATTACATACAGTTCGTAGGGGTCTGGAACGGAGTTTGGAACGAATTATGGTCGTGACCAGAGGTCACGACACATTGTTGATATAAGATGGCATATACAATACATGAGGTGTGAGAGATACATGTCTAGTACATATTGTTACATGTTTGTCACTGATTATAATGCGAAAATCTCATCCAGCTCCTCAGAGCTGGGGCGCGTGCGCAAAATGCAGCATGCATTACCCCTCTGAACAGCAGCGCTGAGTCGCTGGAACAGAAAACTAGCTGTCCTGTGATCCCTAGTTACCCTGTTGAGTCTTTTGCCCAGCTCCTTGAGGAACTTAGATGCACTCTTTCCCCATGAGCCAAGGGTCTCCAAGCCTATGGGAACAAACATATAATGATGAGCAAGTTCTCCATATTTTCTCAACTTTTGGGACTCCCTGAAGGTGGCAGCTGCCCCTCCTTCCTCCCTGGTGTATTGGAAATAGGTATCAGCCAAGGTAGATGAACATGTGTAGTCCCACACCACCTGCTTGAAGGGTGATACAATCTGGAGGCTTTTGGTTGCCATCAGATCTACATAGTTGGGGTGGCTCCCTTACTGCTGGGCATCCTGCTGTTGTGAGGCTCCTCTTGATAATGTTATTAACCTCTTCATGTCTTGCAATCTTTCCCTCGGATTTATGACACACAAGACCATATATACGTGGTACCTCGGTTAACGATGGTCCCCAAACTCGCCCTTTTATGTAAGTTTATTTTTTTAAATGCTTTTGTAAGTGTATTTGTGGGGGTCTAAAAGGACTAGTCTATTTTACATAATTCCTTATGGGGATAAATTCGTTTGGTAATGGCACTTGAACAGCATTCTGGAATGAAAAAAATATCGTTAACCGAGGTACCACTGTATATATATATATATATATATATATATATGCTCCCAGAACGAAATCTCACCTCTACCTCGTTCAAATCTCTGCTGGAAGTTGCGCAACCATCCAGAGAGTCAACGCTGGCTGACAGAGACACATTCAGGTGCTTTGCAAGATAGCCAGACTTTGTTCCACTATACCCCAAGGTAAATAACGGTAGCAATCAAAAAGTCACAGGTTAGGTAATTAAAAACTATAAACTGCTCTCTCTCTCTCTCTCTCTCTTCTCTTCTCATCCATCTTCTTACTTACTCTCCTTCTCTCTCTTCTTCTCTCTCTCTCTCTCTCTCTCTCTCTCTCTCTCTCTCTCTCTCTCTCTCTCTCTCTCTCTCTCTCTCTCTCTCTCTTCTCTCTCTCTCTTCTCTCTCTCTCTCTCTCTCTCTCTCTCTCTCTCTCTCTCTCTCTCTCTCTCTCTCTCTCTCTCTCTCTCTCTCTTTCTCTTATCTACTCAAGAGTTTATCAAGGTTAGGTTCATAGTTCCTACCTTTATTTACAAGCTAAGATCTGTTACTCACCTCAGCTCATTTGAAAGCCGTTTTGTTGTTATGAGACATACATATGGAAAAAACAATGAAGTCAGAGCCATCTGTGGGCCAGCAATTTCATTTAGTCAACTGACTTTATTTCATCGATGTCATTATGCTGTACGAACATATTTCAGACTCGTCTTGCTGTGTAAAAGGTCTCTTCTCTCAGTCCGCGAAGTACAGCCAAGTGTGACCATGACAATATTGGCCTTGTACATAACATTCCGCCCACATCCCTCCGGTGTTGAAGGCTCTGCAGAAATGACAGATGTCTGGCCGGGTCCAGGCGAGAGAGATGGGTCGTTTTGCTCTATTCTATATTCTATCAAGAAGTCGTAGATGGGACAGGGGGCAGACAATCCCAGAAAGTAGAGCATATTAAAGGTGTGAACACACTTGTGCCTCAGGGTCTTGCGGCCTCTACAGTCGACCAGATGCGAGACATGACTTAGTGCCGCTAGCTTCCAGGCTGCCTTGTTTGCAAGATTTACTACGTGACTTTTTCATTGTAAGTTTGGAATCAAATTTCACCCCTAGGATATCATCCTCACCCCGGGTTCCAACACTCTCCCATTTATCATTATCACTGATCCAGCATTACTAACATGGTGTTTAAAGACTATCATTTGTGTTTTCTCAGAAGCACATATAAACTGCCAGTTGCTTCTGAGAAAATACAAATGATGATGCTTTCTCTCTTTCTCTCTCTTTCACTCTGGTGAGAGACATTAAGGCCAAAATCGACTGAGTTTTTAAAAATAAACAAGTAGATAAAATTAATAATAATAATAAAAATAATAATAATAATAATAATAATAATAATAATAATAATAATAATAATGGAAACAAAGAGGGGAATGTATGAGAGTATAGTTATACCAACACTCTTATATGTGTGTGAGGCATGAGTGGTAAATGTTGCAACAAGGAGAAGGCTGGAGGCAGTGGAGATGTCATGTCTGAGGGCAATGTGTAGTGTGAATATAATGCAGAAAATCTACAGTTTGGAAATTAGGAAGAGGTACTGGGTTACTAAAAGTATTATCCAGAGGGCTGAGGAGGGGTAGTTGAGGTGGTTCAGACATTTGGAGAAGATGGAACTAAATAGAATGACTTGGAGAGTGTATAAATCTGTAGTGGAAGGAAGGCGGCGTAGAGGTCGGCCGATGTTGGCGGGAGGGGGTAAATTAGGTTTTGTGTGCGAGGGGCTTGGACTTCCAGCAAGCGTGCGTGAGCTTGTTAGATAGGAACGAGTGGAGACAAATGCTCTTTATGACTTGACGTGCTGTTGGAGTGTAAGCAAAGTAACATTTATGAAGGGATTCAGGGAAACCAGCAAGCCGGACTTGAGTCCTGAAAGAGGAGTGTTGATGTTGCAGTTTTTTAACAGTAGTATAGGCGCGCCTCTGGCAAGACAGTGATGGAGTGAATGATGATGAAAATGTTTCCTTTTCTCGGGTCACCCTGCTTTGGTGGGAAACGACGAATGTATTATTAAAAATAAAATACTTATAATAATAATGATTATATATTTACCAGTGTGTTAAACTTACAAATATTTCTTGCATCTCATGACTAGTACAATTTTCTCATTGCTGCTTAGAATGTTTGACGACTCTTGTTTCCTCTCAGTGAGGACGGTCTTCATGAAACACTGTCTAACAAACTTTGTAAACAATGAAGCCACGAAGAAATAAACTCAGTGTTTACGAAGCCTCGACTAACTCCATTCAAAAACTCAGCCAACTGAGTCTAAGAAAACGGGCCTTCTGATGGCGTCACATGTATAAACTTGGGAAGGGGGAAGTTGACAGTAATAGACAGTGGAAAAAAACTATATAGTGCCTGGTTATTTCACGCTCCTGGCTCCGTAGTCAAGCTGAAAGACTCTATTGTGAGCATTGTTAAAAAGGTCAGCATAAAATAATCATAATTCAGTGGAGAGCTGCCGAGATATGAGGTCCCAAACCAAGAAAGGAAAAGAGAAGCTGAAAGTCTTTTACAAATATTCGAATATAGAACAAGGAGAAGTAATCTACTTAAGTCTAAAGAATAATGTTTTAAATTGTATAATATTATGTTACTGTGAATGTTCAAAACAGAACAGTGCAATATATGGTTGATAAATAGGGTAAATTTAAAGCCTCTCGACTACACGTGTCACCTCTTCACCATCAGTCAAGAATGCTTTAATTAAAAAAAATAGGGATTAAAGTCAATTTTCAGAATATATACACTGAGGGACATACACATTACGGTACATATATCCTGTCCCAGTTAAGCAGGGAATGCTCTGTTTTCAGGATAATGAGTCTTTTGCAAATATCCAGATATATATCAAGACATTCAAATATTGAGATGGAAAGATTTCACGAATGAAAATACAGATGTTAATTTTATTAATAAAAAAATTGGTAAATCTGAACGTGGACTTCCTCTTCCCGATGCCTCTCTGGATGATGTATAAAAAATTCTAGAGGAAAATTGGATAAATTTCCAACAAACACGCTTTCTGCTCGTTAAAGAGGATAACTAAGTTACTATGACTGTGCGTGTCTACCGGGATTTCCAGCTTTAATAACAGTTTTTCCTGTCAAAACACACTGTTGTAGTATTCATAATCCCATTGTTTCCCGTTTTATCAAATTTCTGCATGGACCATTATGGCTTTGAGGGGACTTGAGCTAGAGTCCGTCACGGTCACGTTGGCGGGGAGAGTCATCTGTAAGTACTTGCATTTATGGTCACAGTGGTGGCCCATGCTAACCTTCCTATGGTGTATAAGTGTATGTAGTTGGATGAATCTTTTTGTAACCAGCTGGCCCAGTGGCATACGCACTGGCCTGGAGTTTTACGACGCACTCGCCGTGGGTTCTAACCCCACCCAGAGTGTATGGAACACTCTGTAACATTCATGATCCCGCAAATCAAACTTCATAACAATGTTATCCCATAATAGATTTGAATTTGAGACCCACAAGTTGGTGAGCAAGTCATATGTGCCACACTTAGGTATCCTTTCTTATCGAAACCTGTCGCATGTAGAGCAGAATGAATCAGACGAATACAGACGTGATTATAATAATAAAAATGTAGGTATATTTACAATTTGGAAACACAGTTGGGATTTGGACATGTCTCCAAATTTTTTTTCACTTGTTAAATTGGCTGTTGTATAGCGTCAAACTCAAGGTTAAGCACATGTGCAAAATCTGGGTATATGTACAATACAAGAACATAATATATGTACAATACAAGAACATAATTTAAAAGATGAGGTAATCAGTCGCTCAGCCTTGAAACTGGTGAAGACTATCGTAGTCTTGAAGACTACAGTCTTACATTTCCTGGTATGGTATTGGCAACTGGATGGCGAAACGTCTGCAAATAAAGATACCCAGATGTTGCACATGTGTCTGATTCTTCTTCTTGTCAGTATTGTATACCATTCATATATAAGCTCAATGTTAACTGAAAGACAAATGAGACAGTACATAACGAAGCAACATGCATGAGTTTACCATCACTCTGCTCAACTCCAAACAAAATGTAACTCCGGACTTCTTTCTGAAAACTTTAAATATTTCTAGCCACTAGATGCTGGAATGATTTATTAAATGCATAATTTACGAACATTTAATAATAATAATAATAATAATAATAATAATAATAATAATAATAATAATAATAATAATAATAATAATATTAAAAATAATAATAGTAACAATAACAACAATTATAATAACACTAATAATAATTATAATAATGATCTTCATCTCTACAAAGTACACGAATGACAAAAGACCAATATTGCCTCCACTTCTTGGATACCACGAAGACAGCTTCTACACAAGACGGGCAGCAAATAGCACCCTGGCTGTACCCTTCTCAAGAACGCCACTACATCTGACATCATTTATTCCTGGGATGACTCAAGTCTGGAACATGATCGTACACCATAATGACATCAATTAAATAAAGTCAGCTGACCAAATAAGATCGCTGGCCCACATATCTACCTGGAGAGTCTACCTGGAGAGAATTCCAGGGGTCAACGCCCCCGCTACCCGGTCCGTGACCAGGCCTCCGGGCTCCAATTTCATCCTATTCCCTCTTTGTATGTTTAATAACGATAAAAAGGTTTTTAAATAACCTGAGGTAGATAAGAACTCTCAGCCTGTGACTAACACTCAGGTACCTACTTATTGATAGGTGATCAGGGACAGAAGGTGTAAAATGACTAACACTCAGTTACCTACTTACTGGTAGGTGAATAGGGTCAGCAGGTGTAAGGTGACTAACACCCAGGTACCTACTTATTATTATTATTATTATTATTATTATTATTATTATTATTATAATTATATTCCATAACGAGCGCTAAACGCTTATGGATCATACAGCTCGCGTGTGGGGCGAGATTTAATCAGAGCAAATTGCTGAATTCCTTCACTTTTCCACTTATTTTTTTCTTACTTTATTTTTACTTAGTTTAGTTTAAATTAGCAAACCTGTCTTGTTTCCTGACGAACAAAACACCACCACTACGCGAGTTAATCAAAGGCTCCTTGAAAAAGTAAATAAAACACTACACTGGAGAAAGAGGGTAGTGTGTGTGTGTGTGTACTCACCCAGTTGTGGTTGCAGGGGTCAATTCATAGCTCCTGTCCCCGATGTGTGTGTGTGTGAGTGTGTACTCACCTAGTTGTGGTTGCAGGTGTCGATTCACAGCTCCTGGCCCCGCCTCTTCACTGGCCGCTACTGAGTCACTCTCCCTGCGCCATGAGCTTTATCATACCTCTGCTTAAAGCTATGTATGGAGCCTGCCTCCACTACATCGCTTCCTAAACTATTCCACTTCCCGACAACTCTGTGACTGAAGAAA
>WNWK01022100.1:0-33088 GCA_009830355.1 Cherax destructor
CGGCCTAGGAAAGGTTGGAGGAGGGGGTAAAGGAAGTTTTGTGTCGAGGGGCTTGGACTTCCAGCAAGCATGTGAGCGTATTTGATAGGAGTGAATGGAGGCATATGGTTTTTAATACTTGACGTGCTGTTGGAGTGTGAGCAAAGTAACATTTATGAAGGGATTCAGGAATAACGGCAGGCCGGACTTGAGTTCTGGAGATGGGAAGTACAGTGCCGGCACTCTAAAGGAGGTGTTAATGTTGCAGTTTTATAACTGTAGTGTAAAGCACCCTTCTGGCAAGACAGTGATGGAGTGAATGATGATGAAAGTTTTTCTTTTCGGGCCACCCTGCCTTGGTGGGAATCGGCCGATGTGTTAATAAAAAAAAAAAAAAATATATATATATATATATATATATATATATATAATATATAATATATATATATATATATATATATATATATATATATAAATAAAAATATATATATATATATATATATATATATATATATATATATATATATATATATATATATATATATTACATATATATATATATATATGACATATATATATAAGAACATAAGAAATAAGAAAGGAAACACTGCAGCAGGCCTGTTGGCCATACTAGGCAGGTCCTTCACAATCCGTCCCACTAACAGAATATTTGCTCAACCCAATTTAAATGCTACCCAAGAAATAAGCTTTGACAATTCTCCCCACTCAGGGGAGTCCCACTCAAATCCAACCCCTCTCACTCATGAATTTATCCAACCTAAATTTGAAACTACCAAGGTTCTAGCTTCAAAAACCCCTACTAGGCAGACTGTTCCACTCATCAACTACCCTATTTCCAAACCAATACTTTCCTATATCCTTTCTAAATCTAAACTTATCTAACTTGAATCCATTATTGTGGGTTCTCTTTTGGGAGAGATATCCTCAAGACCTTATTTATACCCCCTTGTTAATACCCATTTTCCACTTGTATGCCTCGTCATGTCTCCCTCATTCTACGTCTTACAAGTGAATGTAATTTTAGGGTCTTCAATCTTTCTTCGTAAGGAAGATTTCTAATGCTATGTATTAATTTAGTCATTCTACGCTGAATGTTTTCTAACGAATTTATGTCCATATATATATATATATATATATATATATATATATATATATATGCAAAACAACAACTATGAAAAATAAAGAATTCAGCGCTTTCGTGACTACTCACATTATCAAGGAACTATAAGAAACGTGAGTAGAAGGCTTATAAGGCAGAATACACCACAGTCACATCATACTAACAAAGACAACACCTCACAGTAGCGTAACATCTCACGAATTGTGAAGAAACATAAAGGACCTAAAACTCTTCCCAAGAATTAAGATTAGTCCTATTTATCATTAAATTCTTCCCAAATTTTATTAATTATAAATGAATCCAATTTATATAAACCAAAAGAAATATTCATATTATTTTAAAACTGCAAAATGAAACATGATTCATTATATCCTCTCAACCATGGACTTGCTTGATACAACCTTCTCAGCCTTTTGAAAATCAATTGGATGGTTAAAGTCTCTCAACCAAAAATATGTTGGTTCTCCCTTACCATGAAAACTTGGTTGATATGCCTTCTTTTCTTAAGAATTTTAATATCAAAGTTGTATTTAAAAATCTTGATACAGTAAAAAGACTTTTGATAAAAAATTCCCCCCAAAATGCTGACGGATGTGTCTATAAGATTCATACATAAGAACATAAGAAAGGAGGAACACTGCAGCAGGCCTGTTGGCCCATACTAGGCAGGTCCTTCACAATCCATCCCACTAACAGAATAATTGCCCAACCTAATTTTCAATTCTACCCAAGAAATAAGCTTTGAAGATTCTATTAACTCAAGTGCGAGTCCCACTCAAATCCAACCCCTCTCACTCATGAATTTATCCAACCTAAATTTGAAACTACCCAAGGTCATAGCTTCAATGACCCTACTAGGCAGACTGTTCCACTCATCAACTACCCTATTTCCAAACCAATATTTTCCTATATCCTTTCTAAATCTAAACTTATCCAATTTGAATCCATTATTGCGGGTTCTCTCTTGGAGAGATATCCTCAAGACCTTATTTATATCCCCCTTATTAATACCCATCTTCCACTTATATACCTCGATCATGTCTCCCCTCATTCTTCGTCTTACAAGTGAATGTAATTTAAGGGTCTTCAATCTTTCTTCATACGGAAGATTTCTAATGATATGAATTAACTTTGTCATTCGTCGCTGAATGTTTTCTAACGAATTTATATCCATTCTGTAAAATGGAGACCAGAACTGAGCTGCGTTGAAAATTAGGTTGAACAAATATTCTGTTGGTGGGATGGAATGTGAAGGACCTGCCTAGAATGGGCCAACAGGCCTGCTGCAGTGTTCCTCCTTTCTTATGTTCTTATGTATAAAGCTGTAATATAACCGCTGGACTTCTGTTGCTTACACTTCTTGATATAAATCCCAGTAATCTATTTGCTTTATTTCTTACGCTTAGGCATTGCTGACTTGGTTTGAGGTTGCTGCTTACCATAACCCCCAGATCCTTTTCGCATTCTGTACGGCTGAGTTCAACATTATTAAGCTGGTAGGTGCTAGGGTTATGAACATTCCCGAGCTTTAGAACTTTGCATTTATCTACATTGAACTGCATCTGCCATTTTTCTGACCAGGAATTGAGTTTGTCTAAATCCTCCTGAAGTTCCGTGACATCTACGTCTGAATCGATTATCCTACCTATCTTCGTGTCATCAGCGAATTTGCTCATATCACTAGTAATTCCCTCGTCAAGGTCATTTATATATATTATAAACAACAACGGGCCCAAAACCGATCCCTGTGGAACGCCACTTGTTACAAGATCCCCACTCAGATTTAACCCCATTAATGCACACCCTCTGCTTCCTATATGGTGAGCCATGACTCGATCCATGAAAACACTTTTCCTCCAATGCCGTGAGCAGCCACTTTCTTTAACAGTCTCTGATGTGGTACTCTATCAAAAGCCTTACTAAAATCCAAATAAACAATATCGAATTCTTTATCATGATCAACTGCCTCAAAAGCCTTACTGAAAAGTTAATAAATTAGTTAGGCAGGAACGGCCCCTGGTGAATCCATGTTGAGTATCAATAATCAAATTATGCCTATCGAGATGGCTTCTTATGTTATCAGCTATAATCGATCTAATAATTTGCCTACAGTTAAAGTTAGACTTATTGGGCGTATTTGATGGTAACGACTTGTCCCCTGCTTTAAAAATAGGAATTACATTAGCCATCTTCCACGTATCAGACACTACACCTGTTTGAAGAGATAGGTTAAAAATGTTAGTTAAGAGTTCACACAGTTCAATTTTGCATTCCTTAAGAACCCTTGAAAAAAGCTCATCAGGGCCTGGCGATTTATTTTGCTTCAAACGGTCTATCTGTTTGATAACCATTTCGCTAGTGACTGTGATACTACATAATTTATCTTCTTCAGGCCCACTAAAATACCTAATTCTTGGGATATTATTAGTGTCTTCCTGAGTGAAAACCGAGAGAAAATAATTATTAAATATAGAGCACATTTCATTCTCTTTGTCAGTAAGATACCCAGTAAAATATGCGATAAAGTTTATTATGGTCAAACTGGTAAAAGTCTTGAACTAAGATTAAAACAACATAAATATAGCATTAGAACTGGACAAGATTCTAATGCTCTATTTATTCATGTGAGAGACTTTAACCATCCAATTGATTTTCAAAATGCTGAGAAGGTTGTATCAAGCAAGTCCATGGTTGAGAGGAATATAATAGAATCATGTTTCATTAAAAGCAGTTTTGAAAATAATATGAATATTTCTTTTGGTTTATATAAATTGGATTCATTTATAATTAATAAAATTTGGGAAGAATTTAATGATAAATAGGACTAATCTTAATTCTTGGGAAGAGTTTTAGGTCCTTTCTTATGTTCCTCTTCACAGAGTCGTGAGATGTTACGCTACTGTGAGGTGTTGTCTTTGTTAGTGTGATGTGACTGTGAGGTGTATTCTGCCTCTTTATAAGCCTTCTACTCACGTTTCCTTTTATAGTTCCTTGATAATGTGAGTAGTCACGAAAGCGCTTGGAACATAAGAACATAAGAAAGGAGGAACACTGCAGCAGGCCTGTTGGCCCATACTATGCAGGTCCTTCACAATCCGTCCCACTAACAGAATAATTGCCCAACCTAATTTTCAATTCTACCCATGAAATAAGCTTTGAAGATTCTATTAACTCAAGTGCGAGTCCCACTCAAATCCAACCCCTCTCACTCATGAATTTATCCAACCTAAATTTGAAACTACCCAAGGTCATAGCTTCAATTACCCTACTAGGCAGACTGTTCCACTCATCAACTACCCTATTTCCAAACCAATATTTTCCTATATCCTTTCTAAATCTAAACTTATCCAATTTGAATCCATTATGCGGGTTCTCTCTGAGAGATATCCTCAAGACCTTATTTATATCCCCTTATTAATACCCATCTTCCACTTGTATACCTCGATCATGTCTCCCCTCATTCTACGTCTTACAAGTGAATGTAATTTAAGGGTCTTCAATCTTTCTTCGTAAGGAAGATTTCTAATGCTATGTATTAATTTAGTCATTCTACGCTGAATGTTTTCTAACGAATTTATGTCCATTCTGTAATATGGAGACCAGAACTGAGCTGCGTAATCTAGGTGAGGCCTACTAATGATGTATAAAGCTGTAATATAACCTCTGGACTTCTGTTGCTAACACTTTTGATATAAATCCCAGTAATCTATTTGCCTTATTACGCACGCTTAGGCATTGCTGTCTTGGTTTAAGGTTGCTGCTTACCATCACCCCAAGTCCTTCTCGCAATCTGTATGGCTAAGTTCTACGTTATTTAACTTATAAGTGCTTGGGTTATGGACACTCCCGAGCTTAAGAACTTTGCATTTATCTACATTGAACTGCATCTGCCATTTTTCTGACCAGGAATTGAGTTTGTCTAAATCCTCCTGTAGTTCACTGACATCTACGTCTGAATCGATTATCCTACCTATCTTCGTGTCATCAGCGAATTTGCTCATATCACTAGAAATTCCTCGTCAAGGTCATTTATATATATTATAAACAACAACGGGCCCAAAACCGATCCCTGAGGAACGCTACTTGTTACAGATCCCACTGATTTAACCCCATTTATGCACACCTCTGCTTCCTATTGGTGAGCCATGACTCGATCCATGACAACACTTTTCCCCAATGCCATGAGCAGCCACTTTTTTAACAGTCTCTGATGTGGTACTCTATCAAAAGCCTTACTAAAATCCAAATAAACAATATCGAATTCTTTATCATTATCAACTGCCTCAAAAGCCTTACTGAAAAAAGTTAATAAATTAGTTAGGCAGGAACGGCCCTGGTGAATCCATGTTGAGTATCATTAATCAAATTATGCCTATCGAGATGGCTTCTTATGTTATCAGCTATAATCGACTCTAATAATTTGCCCACAATTGAAGTTAGACTTATTGGGCGGTAATTTGATGGTAACGACTTGTCCCCTGCTTTAAAAATAGGAATTACATTAGCCATCTCCACGTATCAGACACTACACCTGTTTGAAGAGATAGGTTAAAAATGTTAGTTAAGGGTTCACAGAGTTCAATTTTGCATTCCTTAAGAACCCTTGAAAAGCTCATCAGTGCCTGGCGATTTATTTTGCTTCAAAGCGGTCTATCTGTTTGATAACCATTTCGCTAGTGACTGTGATATTACATAATTTATCTTCTTCAGGCCCACTAAAATACCTAATTCTTGGGATATTATTAGTGTCTTCCTGAGTGAAAACCGAGAGAAATAATTATTAAAAATAGAGCACATTTCATTCTCTTTGTCAGTAAGATACCCATAATTATTTTTAAGGGACCTATCTTATCTCTAACTTTTGTTCTATACACCTGGAAAACTTTTGGGTTAGTTTTCGAATCCCTACAACTTTAATTTCGTAGTCCCGCTTAGCTTTTCTTATCCCCTTTTAACGTCCCTCTTAATGTCAATATACTGATTCGTAAGATGACCCTCACCTCTTTGATACGCCTATAAATTCCTTTCTTCTGCCCTAAAGATATTTGAGCCTATTATTCATCCATTTTGGGTCATTTCTATTCGATCTAATTTCTTTATATGGGATAAATGTTCTTTGGGCAGCATGTATAGTGTTCAGAAAACTGTCATATTGATAGCTCTCTTCATTACCCCAGTCCACAGATGATAAGTGTTCTCTAAGTCCATTGTAATCTGCTAAGCGAAAATCTGGGACCGTTACTGAGTTATTCCTACTATGAAACTTCCATTCAATGCCAAAGGTAATTGATTTGTGGTCGCTTGCGCCGAGTTCCTCTGTAATTTCTAAATTATTAACAAGGGTTTCCTTGTTTGCCAGAACTAAGTCAAGCAGATTATTTCCCTTGTAGGTTCTGTCACAAACTGCTTCAAAAACAATCTTGAACTACTTCTAAGAAATCGTTAGATTCTAAATTCCCAGTCAAAAATTCCAATCAATTTGACTAAAGTTGAAGTCACCCAGAATAACTACGTTATCGTGCATTGTGGCCTTAACAATTTCTCCCATAGTAGTCTCCCTTGGTCCCTATCTAAGTTTGGGGACGGTATATCACACCTAAAATCAATTTTTCATGCCCCTCTGAAAATTCTATCCAGACAGACTCTGTATGTGTTAATTCAGACTTTATACCCATTTTTATACAACAATTTAAATGATCACGGACATGAGTGCCACCCCACCCCCTTCCCGATACTTCTGTCTATTTTTTCATAGTGGTTGTTTTTCATATTTTGATATCACCTGTTTACTGTGATCTTTTGCATATATATATATATATATATATATATATATATATATATATATATATATATATATATATATATATATTATATATTATGACATATATATATATATATATATATATATGATTTGACGACGGAGACTCGAACCTGACTACATGACAACGCATGCTACGATTACACTGTCCAACCTTGGCATCCAGCTTTCGCTGGATGCCAGCGAAAGCTGGATGCCAAGGTATTGGACCAGTGGGTACGGTCGGTAAAGCACTGCGTACCTTGTCATGAGGTTCGTAGGTTGAGTCTCCGTCGGCCAGAGATCAGTGTTTGTGAATATTTCGCCTGCTCTTGCGAATTGCTAGCATATATATATATATATATATATATATATATATATATATATATAGCCTTCTTATAATGTTTTGTTTTATAGTTCCTTGATAATGTGAGTAGTCACGAAAGCGCTTGAAATTTCCCTCTATTTTTCATAGTGGTTGTCTTGCATATTTTGATATCACCTGTTTATGTGATCTTTTTGCATATATATATATATATATATATATATATATATATATATATATATATATATATATATATATATATATATATATATATATATATATATATATATATATATATATATATATATATATATAAAATATATATATGTCATGCCGATTAGGTAAAACTTGTGATTTTGGTTAAATAGCAACGCTCGTCTTGCCATATAAGACAAGCGAAAATTTGTGTATGCAATAATTTCGCTAAAATCATTCTTAACCTAACGAGCAAAATATATTAAATTGCTCTTGTTATAATAAGGTTAGGTAAGTTTTCAAAGTTTCTCTTGGTACAAAATTCTAAATTTTTACATTAACATAAATGAAAAAATATCTTTAAACGTATAAGAGAAAATTTTAGAAAGGACATAATTTTAAATTATTTCTTGCTAATTGACCAGTTTTACCTAATCGGCACAATATATATACATACACACACACACACACACACAATATATATATATATATATATATATATATATATATATATATATATATATATATATATATATATATATATATATATATATATATGCAAAAGATCATAGTAAACAGGTGATATCAAAATACAAGAAAACCACTATAAAAAAATAGAGGAATTCTAAGCGCTTTCGTGACTACTCACATTATCAAGGAACTATAAAACAAAACATTACAAGAAGGCTTATAAAGGGCAAGGCTACACCTCACAGTCACATCATACTAACAAAGACCACACCTCACAGTAGCGTGACATCACCCGACTCTGTGAAGAGGACCTGGAAACTCTTCCCAAGAAGGTCGATCACCATGCCCAGCCCTTCTAGGGCAGGGTAGGTGTCAAGGCTGGAACTTGCTACCATCTGCAGCTCGTAAGCCTGCCCTTCCCGTTAGGAAGGTGGCAGACCAGAGGGGCCCAGCATCTATCTACCTCCATGCTTCGTGCTGGTGGGGAATGTGGCTAGGCCTGGGGCCAGTTGGTCCTGCCGATGGGGGTATCCTCCCATGGGAGACATAGGTCCTGACACTCCCACGCCAGGGAGCCGGAGCCGGGTCGCCATCTGGTAAAGTCCCGGGCCGGAAGAATTCCCGGTGAATCAACACCTCCTCCTCCTTCCCAAGATTTGTCTAATTCATCATTAATTTTTCCCAAATTTTATTAATTATAAATGAATCCAATTTATATAAACCAAAAGAAATATTCATATTATTTTCAAAACTGCTTTTAATGAAACATGATTCTATTATATTCCTCTCAACCATTGACTTGCTTGATACAACTTTCTCAACGTTTTGAAAATCAATTGATGGTTAAAATATCTCACATGAATAAACAGAGCATTAGAATCTTGTCCAGTTCTAATGGTATATTTATGTTGTTTTAATCTTAGTTCAAGACTTTTACCAGTTTGAGCGTAATAAACTTTATCGCATATTTTAAAGGGAATCTATAGACACATCCGTCAGCATTTTGGGGGAATTTTTTATCAAAAGTTTTTTACTGTATCAAGATTTTGAAATACAACTTTGATATTAAAATTCTTAAGAAAGGAAGGCATATCAACCACGTTTTCATGGTAAGGAAAACCAACATATTTTTAGTTGAATAGGTTGGTTGTCCCTTTTGGACTGTAAAACGTATTTCTAGCTATTTTAAAAGATTTATCAGTTACATTTCTTGGGCATTTTAAATCATTAGCTATTTCATAAATTTTAGAGATTTCTTCATCTATGAACTCTGGACTACAAATACGTAAAGCTCTCAAAAAATTGAAGAGAAAACCGACACTTTAACTCTATCTAGATGTGAAGAATAATAGCTCATGCTACGACTGCCTTTGACATGTGCAGGCAGTCTGTTCCATTCCTTAATTGCTGTACAATAAAAGGTGTTTGAAGCCTGGCCACTGACTGTGGGTACTACAAAGTTGTGCTCTCTTCCCCTAGTATTATGACTGCTTTGGTTCCCAGCCTTGACAAAATTGGAGCAAGATATTCTGGACACTGTTTGTGAGCAATTTTATAAACTTGATTTAACTTTAGTTGTTTTACTCTGTCTTCAATATTCAGCATATCCAATTGTTGTAATTCATCCTGGCCTATATGTTATCTTGGACCCAGGTCCAGGATGAATCTTACCATTTTGTTCTTGGTGATTTGCAGTTTATCTTTCAGTTATTTTGTCAAGGCAGAGTACCATGAAGAGCAAGCGTAGTCAATATGACATTGTATAAGGGCTAGGCATAGGGTCCTGCGAGCCTCAGTAGGTAGACACTGTGCTTGTCTGTAGAGGAACTTCAGTCTGGCATTCGCTTTCTTTACTATACTGTTCCCTATCAATTCTCCTGACATGCATGGGTCAAAGGGGATTCCCAGATATTTTACTGAGGAAACTGAAGTGATGGATTTCCCATTACACCGGACATTAAAATTATTTACCCTGCTCAGTTTATATTTCGTGCCAAAGAGTATAGCTTCTGTTTTCCCGAGGTGTAACGATAGTTTATTGTCTACTAACCATTTGCTGCAGGACTCCAGTTCCAGTGTTAATACATTAGCTATATCTTGTGAGTCTTTACCTGACACTAACATGTAACAAAATGTTCTATTCTTACGCTAATATCAATAATAAGGCTTATTTACCTATCACAATTGCTCTATTATGACATAAGGCGACATATTAATAGCATAGAAACATACAAAATACACCAGAATAAATACTATGTAATATAATATGACGACCTCTGGCCAGGTAGTGGAAGGGTCGCCACCGACCAAAAGGCTTATTACCCATTCTCTCGTCACTATTATGAGAGAAAATGGATCTAGCTGATGATAAACTGTAATAGACACTCGTAGCTTATGAAAACAGTGAAAAAAAACATAGATTTTTTAGGGATTTTTTTTTCGGAGTACTTGGGGAGCTGCGCGTTTCGGCCGTTATCTCGGAAGTAAGTTATTTACCTATTTGGTGGAACACCATCATTAATAATGAACGAATTGACGTGATTTTCACAACAAACATAAAAGAATGATTGCTTTACAAGCTAGCATGTACCTAAATAACAAAAAAGGCACAATACCGTGACTGGAACAATAAGCTCTTCTCTTCTATATAAGGTTATTTGTGTATAGCATGTACCTTTTTGAAGAATCCCAAATATTTTCAGATTTGTGTGGGGTAAAAGGCCGATATCTCGCTAAATGTCAAGCAACCTACAAACTGTATTTTTTTTAGAATGAAGATACGATTTATTGCAAAACTGGTACATAGTGAACGATGGAATAAAAAGTGTTCTATCAGCAGAAAGTATCAAAACCACTTTTCCAAGTACCACTTCGGAGGAGTTAGTTAGTTTGATATCTTTATTATGCACCCCATACCCATCTTGTGGGCAGTAGTCAAAAGATTACAGAGGTACATAATGGGTCCAGGGACTGGACCTCAAAGTTTGATAGCTGAGCAAGTTTCAAAGGTAATGAACTCAGATGGATCTGGTCACAATCATGACAAGTTACAAAGGTCCCTGCCAAATGTAATTTTTAATAAACGTCATCCAAGCATGGTCGATATAAGGTTCTAATAGTACACCAAAAATGAACGTAATCGGTCCATAAATAAAAAAGTCAACCTATTCTGGTGAAGGTGCCCCTTCAGGAAGTACATGTTTATACAAGGGCAACAGATATATCGTATCATTATTTAGTTGTAGATACAGTCCCAGATTTTCGCTTAGCAGATTACAATGGACTTAGAGAACACTTATCATCTGTGGACTGGGGTAATGAAGATAGCTATCAATATGACAGTTTTCTGAACACTATACATGCTGCCCAAATAACATTTATCCCATATAAAGAAATTAGATCGAATAGAAATGACCCAAAATGGATGAATAATAGGCTCAAATATCTTTTAGGGCAGAAGAAAGGAGTTTATAGGCGTATCAAAAGAGGTGAGGGTCATCTTATGAGTCAGTATATTGACATTAAGAGGGACGTTAAAAAGGGGATAAGAAAAGCTAAACGGGACTACGAAATTAAAGTTGCTAGGGATTCGAAAACTAACCCAAAAGTTTTTTCAGGTGTATAGAACAAAAGTTAGAGATAAGATAGGTCCCTTAAAAATAATTATGGGTATCTTACTGACAAAGAGAATGAAATGTGCTCTATTTTTAATAATTATTTTCTCTCGGTTTTCACTCAGGAAGACATTAATAATATCCCAAGAATTAGGTATTTTAGTGGGCCTGAAGAAGATCAATTATGTAGTATCACAGTCACTAGCGAAAGGTTATCAAACAGATAGACCGTTTGAAGCAAAATAAATCGCCAGGCCCTGATGAGCTTTTTCAAGGGTTCTTAAGGAATGCAAAATAGAACTCTGTGAACCCTTAACTAACATTTTTAACCTATCTCTTCAAACAGGTGTAGTGCCGGATACGTGGAAGATGGCTAATGTAATTCCTATTTTTAAAGCAGGGGACAAGTCGTTACCATCAAATTACCGCCCAATAAGTCTAACATCAATTGTAGGCAAATTACTAGAGTCGATTATAGCTGATAACATAAGAAGCCATCTCGATAGGCATAATTTGATTAATGATACTCAGCATGGATTCACCAGGGCCGTTCCTGCCTAACTAATTTGTTAACTTTTTCAGTGGGGCTTTTGAGGCAGTTGATAATGATAAAGAATTCGATATCGTTTATTTGGATTTTAGTAAGGCTTTTGATAGAGTACCACATCAGAGACTGTTAAAGAAAGTGGCTGCTCATGGCATTGGGGGAAAAGTGTTGTCATGGATCGAGTCATGGCTCACCAATAGGAAGCAGAGGGTGTGCATAAATGGGGTTAAATCGGAGTGGGGATCTGTAACAAGTGGCGTTCCTCAGGGATCGGTTTTGGGCCCGTTGTTGTTTATAATATATATAAATGACCTTGACGAGGAATTTCTAGTGATATGAGCAAATTCGCTGATGACACGAAGATAGGTAGGATAATCGATTCAGACGTAGATGTCAGTGAACTACAGGAGGATTTAGACAAACTCAATTCCTGGTCAGAAAAATGGCAGATGCAGTTCAATGTAGATAAATGCAAAGTTCTAAAGCTCGGGAGTGTCCATAACCCAAGCACTTATAAGTTAAATAACGTAGAACTTAGCCATACAGATTGCGAGAAGGACTTGGGGGTGATGGTAAGCAGCAACCTTAAACCAAGACAGCAATGCCTAAGCGTACGTAATAAGGCAAATAGATTATTGGGATTTATATCAAGAAGTGTTAGCAACAGAAGTCCAGACGTTATATTACAGCTTTATACATCATTAGTAAGGCCTCACCTAGATTACGCAGCTCAGTTCTGGTCTCCATATTACAGAATGGACATAAATTCGTTAGAAAACATTCAGCGTAGAATGACTAAATTAATACATAGCATTAGAAATCTTCCTTACGAAGAAAGATTGAAGACCCTTAAATTACATTCACTTGTAAGACGTAGAATGAGGGAGACATGATCGAGGTATACAAGTGGAAAATGGGTATTAACAAAGGGGATATAAATAAGGTCTTGAGGGTATCTCTCCAAGAGAGAACCCGCAATAATGGATTCAAGTTAGATAAGTTTAGATTTAGAAAGGATATAGGAAAGTATTGGTTTGGAAATAGGGTAGTTGATGAATGGAACAGTCTGCCTAGTAGGGTTATTGAAGCAAGGACCTTGGGTAGTTTTAAATTTAGGTTGGATAAATTCATGAGTGAAAGGGGTTGGATTTGAGTGGGAATTGCACATGAGTAAATAAAATTATCAAAGCTTATTTTTTGGGTAGCATTGAAAATTAGGTTGAACAAATATTCTGTTGGTGGGATGGAATGTGAAGGACCTTCCTAGAATGGGCCAACAGGCCTGCTGCAGTGTTCCTCCTTTCTTATGTTTCTTCTTATGTACTTCGAATTCAACAGTAAAATTTATAGAATGAGCTAAGCTATTTAATTTAACAAGGAAATGGTTTATGTCTACATTCTTAGGCATAAGGCACAAAATATCATCAACATATCTATACCACTTAGCTCTATTGAATTCGAAGTAAATAACTCATTGCCCTTCCTAGATGTTTTTATTATTAAGGGTAACATTGATTTTAAATTTAAAATTTACAGAAAACCTACAAATAATTGTTCCTATGTACACTATTACTCTTCACATCAAGATAGAGTTAAAGTGTCGGTTTTTTCTTCAATGTTTTTGAGAGCTTTACGTATTTGTAGTCCAGAGTTCATAGATGAAGAAATCTCTAAAATTTATGAAATAGCTAATGATTTAAAATACCCTAGAAACATAATTGATAAATCTTTTAAAATAGCTAGGAATACTTTTTACAATCCCAAAAGGGACAACCAACCTTATTCAACCAAAAATATGTTGGTTCTCCCTTACCATGAAAACTTGGTTGATATGCCTTCCTTTCTTAAGAATTTTAATATCAAAGTTGTATTTAAAAATCTTGATACAGTAAAAAGACTTTTGATAAAAAAATTCCCCCAAAATGCTGACGGATGTGTCTATAAGATTCCCTGTAAAATATGCGATAAAGTTTATTATGGTCAAACAGGTAAAAGTCTTGAACTAAGATTAAAACAACATAAATATAGCATTAGAACTGGACAAGATTCTAATGCTCTATTTATTCATGTGAGAGATTTTAACCATCCAATTGATTTTCAAAATGCTGAGAAAGTTGTATCAAGCAAGTCCATGGTTGAGAGGAATATAATAGAATCATGTTTCATTAAAAGCAGTTTTGAAAATAATATGAATATTTCTTTTGGTTTATATAAATTGGATTCTTTTATAATTAATAAAATTTGGGAAGAATTTAATGATAAATTGGACTAATCTTAATTCTTGGGAAGAGTTTCAGGTCCTTTCTTGATTTCCTCTTCACAGAGTCGTGCGATGTTACGCTACTGTGAGGTGTAGTCTTTGTTAGTGTGATGTGACTGTGAGGTGTAGTCTTGCCCCTTATATAAGTCCTCTTGTCATGTTTCCTTTTATAGTTCCTTGATAATGTGAGTAGTCACGAAAGCGCTTGGAATTCCTCTATTTTTTCATAGTGGTTGTCTTGCATATTTTGATATCACCTGATTACTGTGATCTTTTTGCATATATATATATATATATATATATATATATATATATATATATATATATATATATATATATATATATATATATATATATATATATAGTAAAATAATCTACTATGTTAAATAAAGCGAAGTTTTACAATATAACAATAAAACTTTAAGTATTCTATAACAATTTCTCTCTTATGTTAACACAGTATAAATATCACCTCCTTAAAAATATATATAATCAATACTAAAAACTTAACTGGAGAGATGTATGAAGGTCGGGAAGAGGAGTGTAGTCAAGTTGCTGATACACGACTGACTGTGAGGCTGTTCTCAAGAACCACCTCTAATGTACACACAAGATGCGCAGTAGTGGCACGCACATATATATATATAAAATTAACATTAAGGCAAACAAACTCATACTTATCACGAAAACGCTACAATATATGCAGTGCAATATGTATCTTCAATTTAGTTAAATAGTTTCTAGAAAAATATGGTAGGTGTAACATTTGTCAGGAAACAGGACAAGTGTTTTCTGACGTGGGTCTTAGTCATGATGACCCACAGTTGGAGTTCTCGTTATCTGACCAAGGTCATCCGCTGGGTTACCGGTCAACCACTTTTAATATAGTGGCTTTGATTATAACCATTATCAGTACATAGTAGTTTAGGGAATATGTGATAGTAGCATGATAGTAGAAAACTGGTTGTCCACCAGGGTTGCCAAATATATCTTTAATAATCTCCTACTGGTAACCTCAATCTCCCTCCTCAGGATATATACCCTGAAGGGTGTATTTCTCTAACTGTATCTTTACTGAGTATACTTTCATCCCTTTTTCAGGGATTAAGCCCCATTAACCAGCCAATCTTAATTCCCCCTCCCCCATTTTCAGGCCTTTACCTATATATTTGGTACTTGCATAATAATTTAGATTTATAGTATATTAGACTATAAGTTATATAATACAATTTATTTTATAAGTTATATGAATTATATTAAAAAATACTACCGCGACGTGGTTAGGAATCTTCATTTATTATCTATAAAATATTATTGTAAGTTATGTCACATAGTTTCAGCGGTTTCAATGGTAATTTCATAATGGAATGTTTGAATTAGTTTGGGTCTTTGTATGTCCTAATTTGCCCATGTTATTGAATAAATTGGAGTATTAGTTTTTAAGTGATAATTTGTGAATGTCTCTTTCTGATTCTTCTCAGATCTTCAACACTAATATTTTCTGAATTAGAAACTTGTACAGCACCTTGCACTTGTTCTTTTGCGTGTACTGATACACAGGAGGCTGGAGTTATGCCCTATGAATATCTTTCTTGGACTGGGCAGCTACTCAAAAACATCTAGTTGATCCTCTTTTATTAGCGAGATCTGTTATTATTATTTTGGGGGGCTCTAAACCCGTACTTATACAGTGCCTACGAGAGGGAGGAGGGGATAGAGGACATTCAGGCTTAATTCAGGATCAAGAGCCATTCACCTGCATCAAGAAACCTTCCTTGAGGGGTTAAAGTGATCTGATTCTCACCTTTGAGAGGCCAGGGTTAGTTGCGCCCATTGTATCTTGTTTCTCAGTGGTCGTGTCAAGGCATCAAAGGGGAACACAAACAAGCAACAGACCACCACAACAACAACCACCACCACAACAACAACCACCACCACAACAACAACCACCACAGCAACAACCACCACCACACAACAACCACCACCACAACAACAACCACCACAACACAAACATCCACACATCAGTTACCACAATCATCACGAGCACAACAGCCATAATCGCAACAAAACCACAACAATTAAGTAATCTACAAAAATCACAGCTATTGCAACTACAACCATGACAACAGATTAAAAATATAAAATTAACAAAAATAACAAATACTAATAATCTCACTACTACTCCTCCTATTATTAGTAGTAGTACCACTACTATTGACAATGCTATTACTGCTAGTAATATTTCCACTATTACTACTACTGCTGCCACTGTTATTACTACTACTACTGCCATTACTACTACTACTGGTGCTATTTATCTAACTACTACTACGATTACTACTTCTTGTGCTATTTCTGTGACTACTACTATTACCATTACTGTTTCTACTACAATTGCTACTATTACTTCTACTAGTACTACTGCATCTTATACTATTACTATTAGTAAAAATAGTAATAATCTTCATTACTACTATTACTGCTATTAACTCTACTACTACTACTACTGTTGATACTACTTCTATTATTACTACTAGTATTACTAGTACTACTATTTCTGAATAAATGTTTTAGAAAACGTACAAGTTGATGAGAAACTTATGCAACGTTTAGGTATATTTCTTCTGTTTGGCGAAACGTTTACATGATAAAGATACCGAAATGTTGCACAAGGTTCTCGAAGAAGAGAAAGATTATATAATTATATTATTATTAATAGTAAAATAATAATATGCAATACATTATAATTATAAATATTTTTTTCCTGAAAAATCTTCCAAATATTATAAATATGTGCTATGGACATTTAATATTTACTTGCGCTCGTTAATTAGAATTAAGAGTTGATATTTAAATGATGATACCGTAACTATGATACCATAACCCAAGAACTATAACCGTGGCAGCAGAGACATGATATAAAGAAGAATCTTAAAAAGGTTACTCAATAAAAGATACCAAATTCTTGATTCTCTTGTATTGATGCTCAGGAATAAATCAAAATTCGCTGTGCTTAATTCCTTTTCTATTTACGTTAAAGATTTGACTTACCTACTGGCCGACCACTTTGAGCACTCCTATGTGAAAGTTCCCGGCGAGGAGCCTTTGATGTAAGGAATCTAAGCTGATCTCCTTTTCCTTGTACCAACTGTGAATGCCTCCTATTCCTTCATCCACGAATAACAAAGAGCAGGAATATTAAGCACTATGAGCAATCAATGACATTAAATCTTCAGGGCAAGGGTACCGAGACAAGAGATTACCTACCCTAGAATTATATTACTTAAGCCACACTTTCCTCTAGGATGAACACTGATCTTGCAGTAATAGGCGACTATTTGTACGTCTGATGTGTTTGTCATCACTTAATCTCCCGTCCACCACTGCTTTATCTTGACGAGTGTCTCTCGTAGATAAGCTGCTAGCAAATCTCTAGTGTACCACAACAGACAAATCATGGAAATTAACTGCTCTGATGCGTTTTTTTTTTTTTTTTGGCCGACAATAACTATAATTACAGTATTAGCCTGATCCCCTAGTTCAAATCCTATGAACACCTTCATCACCTACGAGGTTATTAACATATCACTATCATATAATGTGAACTCTGATAAGGCCCCTATATACACCAAGCACAACTACCAAGAGCTAAACCCGTATGGGTAATAAAGTGTATAGGAGGTGTGTGTTTTAATATTAAGGTTACTGAAGGTGGAAAATTTGCATCATAATTGGTGCAATAGATTAGAATCTGTTAAAACGTAGTCTGGGAAAGTCACCATACATGGTAGGACTCACGGTGAGGTCTGAGGTCGGTCATTGTAAATTCATCTGGGCGTTGAAGATGTTGAAAGTAAATACTGTGTACTCTCTGATAAAGAACAGAATTTTATTAGTATCTTTTGCACCGTTAAAGTCACCTGCAGAGAGGTACTGAGCAACTTTCCATATGGTAACCATGTGTAAGTCAGGTGTGGCCAATTCGAAGATATGTGAGAGTAGTTTCCCAAGCCTGACAGCAATGCGAGGCAGACTGCTAGAAACTGAATTGTGGTTTAATAAAAAAACTATTTATTGATCTCTAACTTAAACCAGTTTTCGCAGTGGGAAAAGAGCCTCTGGGACTGTCATAGAAAATAGCTTGAATAAAGGAGGTTGGCATTTCGTTAATAGAGAATTGTTTGCCTGAGTCTTCTTGATCGTTATCCAAATGCCATAGTTTCCTGAGACATAATACAGCATGACTGTTTACTAGAAATTCAACTGCTGTATGGTGATATCCTAAGTTCTTTTCTTTATGAAAATAGAAAGAGTATATAAATTCAATTAATAATCAAGAAGAATATAAAATGCAAGGAAAAATGTAAGTTTTATTATAATAAATAGAAAAATATGAAGTTTAATAACCTAACGTAATTAAAATTAAAAAAAATATAGTGTCCAAAGCAAACAATGAATGACTTGCTGGTATCCTGAGTTATCTGTCAAAAAATTGCAACATACAGACGAAGATGTAGATGTTAAAAAAGCATGTTAAAAATTTGAGTGAACGGTATTTGCACTAGATCTTTAAAGCAAATTTGGGAGACACAGGAACCTAGTGAACTTTTTTAACAGGACATTCAAACCATGATATAGAGACATCAGAAGATATGTGATGAAGCCATGATGTGTTATTAATTAATCTACGGTTTAATTCTGTAAGGACCCAAAGAAACTAAGAGAAAAAGCCCATGAAATATATTCTCCTTTGTAGCACATACAGTGTGCTAGTGTTTTCAGGGCTGATCTACGATTATATAATTATTTGCCGCTTGGCTATCGTCCTGAGTGGTTGTTCTGCTCCCGACACGACACTGGTGGCGCTGGTGCACATTGTTTGGTTTTCAACATGGCGTCTGGAAGCCGAAGGAGAGTTAACACGGTCTGTGTTGAAGTGCTACAGGGCGCTGTGTACCCTGAGAATGTGGTTGTTTTGTTGCCTGCCATATTGCAAGATGCCTATTGAATTGCCCTGAATTGGGCGACAAGAATCTTTGTCAAATTTGCTGCAGTGGAAGCCTATGAGAGGACAGTTGATAAATACCAGGACGAGCATACGGTCATCAATGCGGGACTGGAGGTGCGACTATGAGATGTGTCCAACTATTATACTTGGATACGGGTATGTAATGTACCTTTTGAAGTGAGTGATGCTGACATACGTGAGGCCCTTCAGGCCTATGGAGTGGTCCACTCGACAGTGGTTGGGAGATAGTCTGAGGGCATCTACGCTGGGTTGCTGGAGGGTTCATATACCCTTAAAATGACGTTATGTAGGCGATACCATCTTATGTAGTACTTGAGGATTTCCATACTCAGGTCTACGTAACGTATGTGGGACAGCAAAGGACCTGCCAGTTGTGCAGCTCCTATGACCATATTGCTGCAGCTTGTGGCAAGAGGCAGGAGCTGAGAGAGGCGGGAGCCGGGTGAAGGTGCACCTCAACAAGGAGACACCTGTGGTCCTGGTTTCTGATGGTGCGACACAGAGTGCCAGGTGGAGTGATATATTGGAGGCCGAAGACGGACAGTGTGCGACTCTACCTGTGGGGTCAGGGCCAACACAGGACAGCAGTGTGGAGGCCATTGTGGAGTTGGGTGATTTGCAGGTGGGTTTGCCTGAACCTTTGCAAACCGCTCTCAGGGAGTTGCTTGACACACATGGAGTGGACGCCTCTCTGGGCAATGGTGAAGGTCCTGGGGGACCAGCAGGACCTCCTGGAAGTGGTGGGGTTGGGACCGAGGAGGGAATAGCTCCTCTGATGGTGCAGGATGTGGTGGCAGTGGCTCACAGGGTTGACGTTTCTCAAGAAATAGAACTTAGTGGGGATTCGCACAAGAGGTCTGTAGGCGCATCTGATGATGATGTTTTAATGCCTTGTAAAGGGTTAGTAAAAAGGCTTGGGTAGAGGTGGGCCCTAGGGGCCTGGAAGTGTCTAAAGGCAAAGTGAGGATCAAGGAGGGGCCGAATGTAAGGGAAAAGATGGGAGTGGTGCAGAGGTCTCAACGGTTGCGTGGAAAGCCCCCTATGTTGCCTTCAGGTGTCTTACCTTCAATGTGAATGGCCTTAGGGCGGAAGTGAAGAGGCCTTATGCTTTATGCAAGAGCATAATTTTAGGTGTGGACGTGACTTACGTATGAAAGGTTACGAGGTGTATGCTGGGAGTTCTGGGAAGTTCAAGCGAGGGGCGGCGGTGGTGGTGAAAGAGGCCAGCCCTTTTCTATTGCTAGCGTGGGAAGAGGGGGAGGAGGGCCGGGTGGTGAGGGTAGATGGGGTATGGGGGGATGTACATGTGTGCTACATTAGTGTATATATGCCAGCAGATCATAACTGATGGGCCAAGGAGGATTTTATGAGGGACGTCCTTTTGTATCATTTGTGAGGTTTGCCTGTGATCACCGTCGTGGGGGCAATTGGAACAGTGTGATTCGGGGTAAGGACGTTAAGCTGCTGGAGGTGGGATGTGTTCTAAGGGTGTTGCGGCAGGCTTTGGGGGCTGCAGGGGTGGTGGATGTCGTTCGAGGTGATGGGTGGTGCGTAGAACACACTTTTGTGAGGAAGGAATATGCAACTCGGCTGAACAGGATCTATGTGACATAGGAGGTCGACGTGGGACACGTGGAATCCATCGACGTGGGTTTCTCGGATCATAGGAGTGTGTTAGCAGATGTGAGTTGGGAAGGGATGGTTAGACGGTATGAAAACTATTGGTGGGTAGGGACTTTGTATGGGGATGCCAAGCTCAGGGTGCAGGTTAATGGGAGGGTGGGGGCTGTGGTACCAATTGGTCGGGGTTTGAGACAGTGGTGTCCCCTGTCTCAAATTTTGTTCACGTGCCTGCAGGATCCATTTTATAGGTTGATCTCAGTGGGGGTGGGAAAGGGTAGGAGCGAGGACATTGGGATCGTAGGGTATGTGAATGGTACGATGGTTTTAGTAAGGAATAGGGTGGGGATCGTAAATGTGGGGCATATCGTGGGGTTTTTTGCATCAGCTACTGGGTTGAGGGTTAATTGGGCGAAGTCCAAATTACTGGAGGTGGGTGGCTGGTGGTCTGGGAGGTTGGGAGGCGGGTACGAGTGGACTGTGGTTGATCAGATGAAGATTTGTGGAGTAATATACAGGGTGGATCCGGGTGAGGCTAGGTCGGCAAATGCGGGTGCAGTGGTGAGGGAGGCGGCGAGATGCATGGGAGGGTGGAGGCCTAGGAATGCAACACTGCATCAGTGGTGATAGTGAACGCTCTGGTGTATAGCAAACTGTGGTATGTTGCAGCAGTTCATCCCATAGGGCTCGAGGATGTGAGGGATCTTCAAAGGCGGGCTTTACATTATATCTGGGGGTATGGGAGGGCATGGTTAAGCAAGGAGGTGGTCATGACAAGTGTATGGCAGGGTGGGTTGGGACTCATACCCCTGGTTCAGAGGTTGCAGAGTATTTATGTTAAGCATCGATATGTACGGGTGGGAGAGGTGAGTGGGAGGAGGGTGGGTTTAGTGATGAAGGACGTAAGATGGTAGTGGAGGGGGAAGGATTTGAGAGAGTGTGAAGGCTTGTTGAGGCGCATCATGGTGGTCCGAGAGCCTCAGAGGATGTCGGTGAGCCTGTTAGAGAGGTGGGGTTCAAGGTGCCATATTGCAGGGGGTTGCAATTTACCTGATGTATGATTGGGCAGGAATTTGGAAGGGGTTGCGGAAGTTGTGGTTAAAACTCCATGTTCAAGAATTGGTGTATAGGTTCCTGATGGGGGTCGTGACATCTAAGGCGGTGTTGTATAACATGGGGATAGGAATGGGGGGGGTCATGTGATAGGTGTGGGGACGAAGATTTGGCATATCATGTGGTCTACTTTTGCAGGTTTTTGGGTAGTGTACAGGAATGGTTTAGACTCATGATATGCAGGGTAGGGGGAGATTTAGATGTTGCGAGCATTAGGGTTTGATGTGGAGGGTGGGAAGGGAGGTGCGGAGGGCAGTTTTGTATTTGGTGTCAGATTACTTGTATGTATCTTTGGGCATGAGGGAGGAGCCAGGTGAGCGTAGGGTCAGGGCCTTAAGGGCTGTGTTTTATAGAACAAAATGTAGGAATCGGGAACTTTATAGTGGGATGTGGGACTCAGCATTCTCTGGGGGTTATAGGAGTTTGATGGTGGAGGGGTTACTGGGTCTCTGACGGTGTGGATTCGAAGGGGATGGCCGAGGGAGGGTGGGGCATGTGTGTGAGGACAAGCGGGGGAGTGTGGGATTTGGGTAAAGACGGTGGACAAGGGAAGGGCTCTGACAGAGGACAAATGGGGTGTGATGGCATGTGCTTTTGAGACAGGGGACAGAGGGGGGGGGGCACTATAGTCGATACTTGCTGGGATATGCATAGGTGGCTTTCCACGGACCTGGTTAGAGTGAATTGTGGTTTTACCTTTGGGTTTTTCAGGTCGCATGCCTGAACTTGTCGACTTAAGGGTTTTGAGGCCTGATGCAGAGAAAGGCTCATGATTTTGTGAGGTAGATCTTTGTATTGTTATATGTTTTTTAATGATGTATACATATGGATACTGTTTTTGTCTGGCTCAGAGAGGATCTGGTTTCACTGTATCTTTTGGGATTACAGTCCCTTGTGTCTTGTTTGTTTTGTCTCCTGTAATTTTTTTCTTTATATTTGTACACAATATATATGGTTTTCGTATAGATGTGTGTTATACATGTTTTCAATTAAATACAAGTACAATTAGTGTATGTCTTGTAGCTTTTAGTAATGTTCTCTTTTGTTGGAGACTGTTTTCTGGCTTAGGGTTATCGGGCCGTGTGACGGTTCCTGTCAGCTGTGTTACATTTTTCATATTTCTTGTTTGGATTGAATTTTTTGTATGTTACGATTAATCTGCCTTGTATGAACACGGATTTTGTGTTTTTAGTGGCAGAAAGGGCAGGTGTCTGTCCTTGCGTCCTAATGACGTGGGTTTTGTTATATTGTGAAGTTTTTGTTTGTATTTTTTAGGCCGTTTTGTGCTCAGTGTGACGAGCCCTGTGAACCTTTGGAGTTTTATTCAACCCCTTTGTAAATGAATTTATGTGTTTTTGTTTAGCTTTTTTGTTAATGATAATATAATGAAGAATACCTTTTTTATTTATAAGTTGGGTGAGTTAGGGAGGGTTTCCTGGTGATGTAGATAGCACCAGAGGGAAGGTGCAGGGTATTGCATCATATTTCAATTATGTCACGCTTCTTGTTATGTGACACCCTCATGGTTTGTGTAAGCTGAGTGTTGCTTGTATCTCAGCTTGTTTTGGGCTACTCTACTGCTGTGTATGAGGGGGGCGTGTTTGTGTATGTGTTCTCATGTACTTATATATGTGTTTGAAATCTGTTGGAGTGCTATGGAGTTTTAGTATATGTATACAAGTTCATTTTGTCAAGTTGGTATCCTTACCATATATATGTTTTGTACCATCAGTTTTAAATAGATATGTAAACACAAATTAGGATAGTGGGGAGGGGACCGGGGTGGGGTCACTTTGCATGGTGTAGCAAAGTGCAATGTTAGTAGACATATATTTTAGTATTAGGGTACAATCTGCTGTAACACTGATATGCGAATTGCGTAAGTAATTAATGGCGTATGATGCAGAGCTATCATAGGGTGAACGGGGGGGTTCACTTTCATGTCTTATATTTTGTACCTTGCACAAGCTATATGTGAAGGATGGCATGGAGTTATGTATTAATTATATAGTGTGTGTCTAACTGTTAAAATGTACTGTAGATGTAGTGGCCTGGCTTCCGGCCATTGCCATCTCTTGTCACATGTAATGTATATAAGCCTTTTTTATCAAAATATGTATCAGTAAGGTTATGTTTATTTTGTACCATATGGACTTAAAATTAAATATATATACAAAACTAGAATACTTATTGAGTAGGTATGTTTTTGCATATAATGATGTGCGTAGGGTTTCAGGGTAGGTTGCTGGTATACAAGTTGTCCTTTGTCAAATATATATATTTATACAGAGTTTGTCTATAAGTTCATATGTAATGTAATTTTGTTGATGACTTTTGGGTCAATGTTGTTTTGTGTTACGTGTAATGTACTTTATGTTTTTAAATAAAATATACAAAAAAAAAATTATAATTATTTACATTTTTGCATTTAAGAAATTTTTATTATAACTAATATTTTGCTTTCTGAGAAACCTCTTATGTAATGAAGACAGAGTACTAATATGTAATGTAACTGGTAATGCAACAAACTAGAGTAAGTTTGGGAAAAGTTTCAAAATTACTAAAAATATATAAAAAACACAGTTTTCGCTAAGAGAAAGAGTTACCACAAAACTGTCAGTGAACATTATTATAATGTACAAGAAGCTCTTGCATTTGTTTACATTGATCCATTGATATTTACAGTATTAATGACTGAAAACCTCAAATGTCTTGAAGGCTGAAGAACGGAAGACCTCTCCTTCTCTTCCTCCCCCATTCTCTCTCTCTCCACCCACTCTCTCTCTCTCCTCTCTCTCACTCTCTCCCTCACTCTCCACCCCCCACTCACATACTTTTCCACTTCTTGAGTGTCCTCAGTGTCTCCTATATCAGACAGAAGTCTGATGCTGCTAAATGTTTCGACACATACATTCATGTGGTGGAAACTCGTCTCATTCATCTACCTGTGAATATTGTGCATCATAACTTGCCCATGAAGGAACCTCCAGTAAACTAGCCTCCCATGGACATCAGTATATATATGAATATATATATTCATGTATGTATATAAAATATATATATATATAATATATATATATATATATATATATATATATATATATATATATATATATCATATATATATATATATATATATATATATATATATATATATATATATATATATATATATATATATATATATATATATACAGTGCTAGTCACGGCATTATGCCGCCCTTCCTCCACACACGTACCAAAACACAAACACATACTATGAAAGATTGTAATATACATGAATACATTTGGACACTTAGTGAGGTTTTAATACTTGGTGCTGCGTCCTTTACGCTTAATCACATCCCTCAGACAAATCCCTCACACAAATTCTTGAGGGTTTGGGGAGGTGTATTATTCTATGCCTCATGTAGGGCAGCCTCCAGCTGAAGGAAGAAACTGATATCCCTGCCCAGTAAACTTCGCTTCACTATTGACCAGAGGTTCTCAATACGGTTTAGGTCTGGGGACTTGCCTGGATAGTCATTAAGAACCTCACTTCACAGTCCTTTAGCCACTGAACTACAGATTTTAAGGTATGACACGGTGCACCGTCCTGCATAAAACCGTAGCCCCACACTTGTCAAACGACTCAGGTAAATTGTCACACAATAACTCCAGGTAATTATATTGTTTCATATACTGGTTTTTGAGAAGCACAATGAGTTCACCAACACTGAGCACTGAAACACCCCCAAACCATGAGCGTGTCTGGGTGTTTAGGGTCCAACATGTGTAGCGTGGGTCTAGCAGGTCACTACCTCAGGGCCTGTACACATGTCCCTCACGGTTACAGGTGACGGTGAAGGTTGCTTCATCACTCCAAAGTACTTCAGACCACACATTACTCACACCCTCACACTCACACCCTCACATTACTCACACCCTCACACTCACACCCTCACACTCACACCCTCACATTACTCACATTGGTTATATTTTACACTTTCAACTGAAGATGAAATCACTATCTTGTTCTAATTTACAGTTCTTATATTGCTTAAAATATGTATTAGCAGTACACAAAGAGTAACAGAAACATAGGGAAGCAAAATGTCACGATTTAAATAATATATAAGACAAAAATTAGAGAAAACGTTAATAAAGGGGCAAAAACACACACAAATTTTTTTTCTTTACTATATTTATGAAAGGTAATGAGAGAAATAATTGGACAGAAAATGTGAATACAAATAAAATATATATGAATGTGTCGGTCTGAATAATAGATCATCTTCAGCATAACTCCAAGTATTTACCCAAAATATTCGATTGTTAGGATCAGTTATCACCTTGATGATCGTTTATCAAATGGATATATATTAGAAAAAGTAACCTGTGATTCTCTAGGAAGAGACATCTATACTATGAGATTCACTGCTGGATTAAACTCATATATTTCTTCCTTACACACTTAAATTAATACTACTACTACTAATAATTAAACTATTATCATTATTAATATTATCATTGTTGATGTTTATATTATTACTTTCATTTCTTTTAAAAACAACTTTTTTTAAGTTGCAGAGAAGTAACAAGTTAGGAGCCACACAGTGCACAGGAAATTAGAGAGATTTTACTAATCTGAAAGAGAGACAAGCTTATAAAGACATCTTCCCATCCCATGAATTTTTTTTCATATTTCTCGGACATTTCTTGGACCAGATATGCAGCCTACCCAGTTCCCTTTGTACGCTTACCTGTGTTTGTATGTGTGTATTCACCTTTATGTACTCACCTATATGTAGTTGCAGGGGTCGATTCAAAGCTCCTGGCCCTGCCTCTTCAGTGGTCGACACTAAGTCACTCTCTCCCTTCTCCATGAGCTTCATCATACCTCTTCTTAAAGTTATGAATGAAAATTGCCTCCACTACTTCAATCTCCAGATTATTCCCCTTCCTGACAACTCTAAGGTAAAAGAAATACTTCCTAACATACCTATGACTCATTTGGGTTTTCAACTTCCAACTGTGGCCCCTTGTTCTTTTATCCCATCTCTGAAACATTCGAGCCCTGTCCACCTTGTCAATTCCTCTCAGTATTTTACACGTCGTTATTATGTTTTCCCTATTCCTCCTATCCTCTAGTGTCATCAGGTTGAGTTCTCTTAACCTCTTCTCATAAGACATACCCATCAGTTCCGGGACTAATCTTGTTGAAAACTTTTTCACTTTCTCCAATTTCTTGACGTGTTTGACTAGGTGTGGGTTCCAGTCTGGTGTTGCATACTCCAGTATAGGTCTGACGTACACGGTGTACATTGTCGTGAATGATTCCTTACTCACATGTCGAAATGCTATTCTCAGGTTTTCCAAGCGCCAATATGCTGCAGCAGTTATTTCATTAATGTGTGCCTCAGGGGACATGTTCGTTATAATGCTTACCCAAAGATTCTTTTCTTTAAATAACGTTTCAGAACTTGATCCCCTAACCTGTACTCCGTCTGTGGTCTTCTTTTTTCTTCCCCAATCTTCATGACTTTACACTTACTAGGGTTAAACTCCAAGAGCCATTTCTCGGACCAGATTTGTATGTAGTCTGTCCTGATTCCTTTGTAATCTTAGCTGATACTCGCCCGTTTGTATTTTCGTCAGTTTCACATCACCAGTGAACAGCGATACTTCTGAATCTATTCCTTCCATCATATCATTCACGTATACAAGAAACAGCACAGGACATATGACTGACCCTTGTGGAAACCCACTCGACACATGCGCCCACTCTGATACTTCATCACGTACCAACACTCGTTGTTTCCTTCCTGTTAGGTATTCCCTGATTCATTGCAGTACTTTCCCTACTATTCCTGAAAGCTTCTCTAATTTTTTATCCAGTCTCTTGTGTGGCACTGTGTCAAAAGCCAAAAAGATGCAATCTACCCATCCCTATCTCTCCTGTCTTACTTCTGTTACCTTATAGTAGAACTCAAGTAGATTTGTGACATAGGATTTACCATCTCTGAAGCCTTGATGATTGTCATGTATGAGTCCAACCCTTTCAATGTTTTCCAACACTCTTCTCCTGATCATCTTTTACATGACTTCATATGTGTGTGAGTATGTGTGTATGTGTGCTTGTATGTGTGTGTGTGTGTGTGTATGTGCATGTGTGAGCTTTTGTATGTGGGTGTTTTTGGGTGTACTATATCTTTGTGCATGTCAATTGTGTATATGTGAAGAAATGTCTCAGAATATGGGTTTGTTGTTTTCCACTTGCTTTTGTGCGTATATGTATCTCCTTGTTTATGTGTTGTTGTATGTGTTTATGTGTGTGTTTTGCTCCGTGTTGTGTGTTTTTAATTCTTATACCAGTTTAGGTGGCAAACGGTCGAAAGATTCTCCTGGCGCTTGACCGTTACTTCGAATTGATCCTGACTAGGTCTCTCTTCCTTTCCTCCCTGTCCATGGCGCTTTATCCGAACCTTTCTCTTAAGCCTATAGTTGGTTCCTGCCTTACTCTTGCTCACTTGTTGTGTGGCTATGTCTCATCTTCCTAAGCTAACTCTTTTTGACTGGAATGTGGGTAAATACATCCTGAAAGTTTAATCTCTCTCCTCATTCACTTCCCTACGAAACATCTGCAAACAAGAAGACACTTCTGAGTCTATCCCTTCCGTTATGTCATTCAAATATACCAAAAGAAGCACAGGCCCTGGTCAGTCCCCTGGTCAGTCCTGGTCTCCTCTAACCCTTCTGTCCTCCAATGTTGTTAGTCCTATTTCCCTCAACCTTTCTTCATATATGTGTGTGTGTGTGTGTGTGTGTGTGTGTGTGTGTGTACTCACCTAATTGTACTCACCTAATTGTGGTTGCAGGGGTCGAGACTCAGCTCCTGGCCCCGTCTCTTCACTGTCCGCTACTGGATCTCTGCTCTCCCTGCTCCATGAGCTTTATCATACCTTGTCTTAAAACTATGTATGTATCGTTCGCTAGACTATTCCACTTCCTAACTACTCTATGGCTGAAGAAGTGCTTCCTAACATCCCTTTGACTCATCTTAGTCTTCAGCTTCCAGTTGTGTTCCCTTGTTTATGTGTTCCCTTTCTGGAACATCCTGTCATTATCTACCTTGTCAATTCCCTGCAGTATTTTGTATGTCGTTATCATGTCTCCTCTAACCCTTCTGTCCTCCAGTGTTGTTAGTCCTATTTCCCTCAACCTTTCTTCATATGGCATTTCCCTGAGTTGTGGAACTAGCCTTGTCGCAAACCTTTGCACTTTCTCTAATTTCTTGACGTGCTTGAACAGGTGTGGGTTCCAGACTGGTGCTGCATACTCTAGTATGGGCCTGACGTACACGGTGTACAGTGTCTTGAACGATTCCTTGTTAAGGTAACGGAACGCTAATCTTAGGTTTGCCAGTCGCCTATATGCTGCCGCGGTTATCTGGTTGATGTGTGTTTCCGGAGACGTGCTTGGCGTTATACTCACCCCAAGGTCTTTCTCCTTTGATGAGGTTTGTAGCCTTTATCCACCTAGCCTGTACTCTGTCAGCGGTCTTCTTTGCCCTTCTCCGATACTCATGACTTTGCATTTGGTGGGGTTAAATTCGAGAAGCCAGTTGCTAGACCAGATGTCAAGCTTGTCCAGGTCTCTTTGAAGTCCTGCTTGGTCTTCATCCGATGTGATTCTCCTCATTAATTTCACATCATCTGCGAACAGAGACACTTCTGAGTCTACCCCGTCCGTCATGTCATTCACATATACCAAGAATAGCACTGGTCCTAGGTATGACCCCTGCGGTACACCGCTCGTCACCGGCACCCACTGTGATACCTCATCACGCACCATGACCCGTTGTTGCCTCCCTGTGAGGTATTCCCTGATCCATTCCAGTGCCGTTCCTGTTATACACGCTTGGTCTTCCAACTTCTTTACTAATCTCATATGAGGAACTGTGTCGAAGGCCTTCCTGCAGTCCAGAAAAATGCAGTCAACCCACCGTTCTCTCTCTTGCCTTACCTCTGTTACTTTATCATAGAACTCCAGGAGGTTTGTTACACAGGATTTGCCTTCCCTGAATCCGTGCTGTCTGGCGTTGATTATCCTGTTCTGCTCCAGATGCTCCACCATTCTTTTCCTGATGATTTTCACTAAGACTTTGCACACTATACACGTAAGTGACACCGGTCTATAGTTTAGTGCCTCTTTTCTGTCTCCTTTTTTAAAGAGGGGGACTACATTGATTGGCCTTTTTCCATATCTCAGGTAGCTGCCCAGTTTCAAGGGATGTGTTGAATATTATGCTAAGTGGCACACTCAGTACCTCAGTTCCTTCCCGAAGAACCCACGGGGAGATATTGTCCGGACCCATCGCCTTTGAGGTATCAAGGTCACTGAGTAACTGCTTCACCTCCCCCTCAGTTGTGTGTATGCCCTCCAGCACTTGATACATTCCTTGTTGGTGACGCACCCCGTCCTATGTGTACTCACCTAATTGTGGTTGCAGGGGTCGAGACTCAGCTCCTGGCCCCACCTCTTCGCTGTCCGCTACTGGGTCTCTGCTCTCCCTGCTCCATGAGGTTTATCATACCTCGTCTTAAAACTATGTATGGTTCCTGCCTGCACTATATCTTTCTCTAAACTATTCCACTTCCTGACTACTCTGTGGCTGAAGAAATGCTTCCTAACATCCCTTTGACTCATCTGAGTCTTCAGCTTCCAGTTGTGTCCCCTTGTTTATGTGTTCCCTTTCTGGAACATCCTGTCATTATCTACCTTGTCAATTCCCTGCAGTATTTTGTATGTCGTTATCATGTCTCCTCTAACCCTTCTGTCCTCCAGTGTTGTTAGTCCTATTTCCCTCAACCATTCGTCATATGGCATTTCCCTGAGTTGTGGAACTAGCCTTGTCGCAAACCTTTGCACTTTCTCAAATTTCTTGACGTGCTTGAACAGGTGTGGGTTCCAGACTGGTGCTGCATACACTAGTATGGGCCTGGCGTACACGGTATACAGTGTCTTGAACGATTCCTTGTTAAGGTAACGGAACGCTAATCTTAGGTTTGCCAGTCGCCCATATGCTGCCGCAGTTATCTGGTTGATGTGTGCCTCCGGAGAAGTACTTGGCGTTATACTCACCCCAAGGTCTTTCTCCTTTGCCGAGGTTTGTAGCCCTTGTCCACCTAGCCTGTACTCTGTCAGCGGTCTTCTTTGTCCTTCTCCGATCTTCATGACTTTGCATTTGGTGGGATTGAATTCGAGAAGCCAGTTGCTAGACCAGATGTCAAGCTTGTCCAGGTCTCTTTGAAGTCCTGCTTGGTCTTCATCCGATGTGATTCTCCTCATTAATTTCACATCATCTGCGAACAGAGACACTTCTGAGTCTATCCCATCCGTCATGTCGTTTACATACCAAGAATAACACTGGTCCTAGGACTGACCCCTGCGGTACACCGCTCGTCACAGGCGCCCACTGTGATACCTCATCACGCACCATGACCCGTTGTTGCCTCCTGTGAGGTATTCCCCGATCCATTCCAGTGCCCTTCCTGTTATACATGCTTGTTCTTCCAACTTCTTTACTAATCTCATGTGAGGAACTGTGTCGAAGGCCTTCCTGCAGTCCAGGAAAATGCAATCAACCCACCCTTCTCTCTCTTGCCTTACCTCTGTTACTTTATCATAGAACTCTAGGAGGTTTGTTACACAGGATTTGCCTTCCCGGAATCCGTGCTGTCTGGTGTTTATTATCCTGTTCAGCTCGAGGTGCTCCACCATTCTTTTCCTGATGATTTTCTCCAGGACTTTGCACACTATCAGGGGAAAAAGGACACCGGTCTATTTTTGGGGCCTTTTTTCTGTCCCCTTTTTGGAAGATGGGAATTACGTTCCTTCTTCCGTACCTCGGGTCTCCCCCTTTTTTGGGGGATGGGGTTAAAATTTAGGTGGGGGACACCCAGTACCTCAGCCCCTTCCCCAAAGAACCCACGGGGAGATTTTCCCCCGGGACCCACGTTTTTGAGGTCCCAAGGGTTTCATTTTGAGAAGCTTCACCCCCCCTCAGTTGGGGCCCTCCAGCACTTGAAAACCCCCTTTTTGGGGGGAGCCCCCCATCCTGTCTGTGTGTGTTTTGGGACCACCCCCCTAAGTCCACTTTTTTTGGGTTGAGGGTCGAGACTCAGCCCGGGGCCCCGCCTCCCCCCTGCCTTGGGTTTGTTTTTTTCCCCTGCTCCATGAGTTTTATCATCCCCTTGTTAAAAAACCTTTTATGGCCCTGCCCCCAAATTATATTTTTTCTGACTTTTCCCACTTCCTGACTACTCGGGTGGTTGAAGAAATGCTTCCGACATCCCTTTGACTCATCTGAGACTTCAGCTTTCCCGTTGTTCCCCCTTTTTTCTGTGTTTTCCCGAAAAATCCTGTCACTTATCTACCTTTTCAATTCTGCATTTTGATGTCGTTAAAATGTTTCTGACCCTTCTTTCCTTCCCCGGGTTTTTAGTCCTATTTCCCCCAATCTTTCTTCATAAGAAGACCCCCGAGTTGTGGGAAATAACCTTGTCGAAAAACCTTTTCACTTTCTTTTAGTTTCATGTGCTTGACCAGGTGGGTTCCGACTGGTGCTGATATTTAGTATGGGGCCCCGACTTTTCACGGTATCAGTGTCTTGAAGATTCCCCGTTAAGGTAACCCGGGAAAGCTAATCTTAGGTTTTCCAGTCCCCCTATTTCCGCAGTTATCGTTGAGGGTCCCCCCCCCGGGGACGTGCTTTTCGTTATACTCACTCCAAGGTCTTTCTCCTTTTCCGAGGCTTGAGCCTTTTGGGCCGCCCAGCCTTTTTACCTGACAGCGGCCTTTTCCCCTTTTCCGATCCCCATGACTTTGGGGTTTTTGGGGGTTGGGAAATTTAAGAAGCCAATTGCTGGGGCCAGAGGGCGAGCTTGTCCAGGTCTGTTTGCAGCCCTGGGCCCGGTCCTTCCGATGTGATTCTCCTCATTATTTTACATCATCCG